>MU551577.1:7272856-7450356 GCA_024362625.1 Silurus asotus
TATATATATACAGTTGATGGGTGGATGGACGGACAGACAGACAGACAGACAGACAGACAGACAGACAGACAGACAGACAGACAGACAGACAGATAGATAGATAGATAGATAGATAGATAGATAGATAGATAGATAGATAGATAGATAGATAAAATTTGATTATATAATATGTAGAACTGGTGAAGCTGAACCAAAAGTTGCTGAGACAACATAAAAGATCGAAAAGGTCGAATGCTGTTATGCACCAGATGCTTAACCCAGAATCTCTCTTTAGAATAATAGCATCTGCCAAATAAATACATATGAATGCAAATGCAAATTTAAATATCAGCGGTTTTCTATTTTTTTTTTGGTTCCCAGTGGGATTTGTTCTGAGGCCAAATGTTGCTTCTCAATGCACTTTATGATGTTTCTCAATGCACTTAAGCATGGGCTGAGAACAGTGAGAAAGCATGTGGGATGTGGGCTGTACCGTGTGTTCTTTGACGTTTACTGTAACATTGCACTTTTAGAAAACAACCTGGGAAATCAGAGAGAATGAGAACTACACTGAGCTGTACCATTTTTGGATCCTTAATAAAATACAATAAATGGACAATCGTGTTGGGACTTTTCCAGCCATATGTGGTTCTTCTCCAAACGTTTACCTTTGAGTTTGATCTCAACCCTATTGAACACCTTTGGGATGATTGAGGTTAATCATAAAATCAAAAAAAGCACATACAAATCTTATGGTCAGGTGTCTACAAACTTTTCTCCATATAGTTTCAACTATTTCTTCTTCACATGTGGTCAGACACTGAAGACGCACCGAATGCCACTCTCATGTGGTTTTCTATTTCTAAAAGCAATGATTACTATGGGGAAAAAAAATAACCTTACATACTACAGCAGTCACTGAGAAAAAATTGACATACTACAGCAGTGAGATCTCAAGGACAGAAGTTAGTGATGCTAAACAGATCACAGCGCCATTCAGCGATCCTTTAAAAAGCAATCCATCAAAGAAGTACAATAAGAAAGACATAATGAGGACATTTTGTAAGACAAATTTTATCGCTGTCCATAACTCACACTATACAGTTCACAAAGTCCTGACTTTTTTTTTCCTTTTTTTTTTTTTAAGTTGACATTTCCAGCTGGAGAACAAGTTGTCATGTGGAGCTCTAGACAGAAAGAGACTTGGATATGGAGGGATCCTGTGTCTTAAATTCTTCCCTGTAGAATTGATTGAAATAATTCGAATCTCAGAGGCCTGTGCTGCTACGGAGAGGATGAAAAAAAATCAAGCATCCCCTTTTCTCTTATTCTTCCGGTCCTGGGTGGCGGATTCATGCTTCATTTGAAATTAAAATGCAAACAGATCACTCGAGAGACCGTTCTCAGCGTTGGCGTAGGGATCTCTGTGGCAGACTGTACACTGGTTCTGTGGTAGTCTAGGATGAAAGCCTGGGTGTCTGGAGAGACATTAGTTTCAGAAACAATGAACTCAAAAAGTCTTTGTTTTTTTTTTTTTTAAGGAAAAATCGATTCGCATCACATCGATGGCACTCAGACTTCTCCCCCTTCGCTGACCTCAGCGTTAATAATGACTGAGGTACAGTATGAGTGAGAAAGCTGTCACTAATGTGTGTGTTACCCTTTTGGTTTGTAATAAAGGAAAGAGATTGGATCGGGGCCGTCTGGTATGCCGTGGTACTTAAGAGCCATTATAGTGCTCCAATACACATAATGGAAGTTCAACACGGTTTTATGATTGAAAATAAAAATGCATTGTAATCAACTGGTGGTGCAACTATCGAGGTCACTGATTGGTCAAACATGGCCACTGATAATGATAGAAACCAATCACATTTTGCTAGTTATATTATGTCAAGAAAAGAAAATGTTGTTGTTGTACATTTATAATTTTCTGTATAGTTTTAGATATTTTCCAAATTTTGATAAAAAATTTAATGCATCCTAACAAACATATTTTGCAGTTCAAATCACAATTTATTAAGTTGTTCACAGTTGACTTTAATTTTTAATAGATTTGCAGTTTATTACATTTTCCTTTTACCATCAGGTGGACAATTATACATTTACACGAACATCAGCTCTAAGTTGAATAGAACTTTAATGTAATAATGATATATTTTTGTGTTAAATATTTTTATTTTAATTCTTACCCATGCTTTTAACAAAAAAATGATTTGTGATTCTGCATTTATTACAGGACACCCTGCAGTAAGGCAGTTGAAGACCCATGGGGTAGATAATAAGTATGCAAAATAAAATTCCATAGTCGGAAAATTGGTAAAGATTTTGAGACATCTGAGCGATTATCTTTCGAAAGGTCCAAATCCAGGGACTTGCCAAAATACAGGAAAACTGTTTCCTGGATCTGACACTAATGCACACACATAAGTACGCCCTTAAAAATGTTTCCAATCCACATATCAAATACCAGTGAGATTTATACTGGTCACACCTACATTACAGCAAGGTGAAATTCCTCCTTCGGATCAGAGTCAGTCAGGATACAGCACCCCTGGGGCACAAAGTGTTAGGGGCGTTGCTGAAAAGCCCATAAGCGGTTGCTTGGCGATAGTGTGGCTTTATCACCCAACCTTCCAAACAGTAACCCAAGCCTCAAACACTGATCTGCCATTTCTCCCAATTTATAATTTACCTTCAAATTCTCATCCTCCAGCCAGCTCTCTCCATCATACCTACGCTATCAGATTTCTACAACTGATCAGTCATCACACACCAGCTTACCAGCTCATTAGTTAACAATCAAGTCGTATAATGCTGCACATTATATCTTTTAGTCACCAGCCATTAGTATGTGTTTCTCCCAAAACTCCTTTGTGTTTTAAGAGGGACACTCTAATCAGAGCAAGGTACAATCAAGTGTTGCTAAAAAAGACGTGTTGATTTGGATCTAGTGCTTTAGGCTATACAAGAGCCCTCGAAAGGATTGCTCCAGTGTTGCCTTTTCCCCGCTCAAGAGTGGTCATTTGATTTGAATGCTAAAACTGCCCACTGATTTTTGTGTTTTTATTTTTGTGTGTGAATGTAAATAAAAATAGCTTTCGGGTAAACAGAAGAGACTGCAAACATCGTTAATGAAAGGTCATTAATGCGATATTATGTACACAATAGAGGAGTTTAAAAACTAGTTTTTCATCACCAGTTTTCATCACCAGCTACTGTTTCGCTTGTTATATCCACTTTTACATAACAATGAGTTCAAATTAACCAGAATGTGCTGAAATGACATTCTGGTACCATCAGTAACGTGAAGAGTGTTAAAAATTAACATTTCCTTCTTGTTTCTGTGGCATGAGTGAATTCAAACAAATTTTTTATATGCTATCTACAGTTACATCCTAATTATGTCCTCATGCGTTTATCAGATTACATGTAATTGCAACTCGTAGGTATGCCAGCTAATCAGGATTTGATGCTAGGCAGGCAAAACCCTAGCTGAAGTGAAAAAACTGAGCCAAAATCTGGCAACCAGAGATTTCTGTATCAGATCACTCAGATAGACAGACAGAAAGACAGACAGACAGACAGACAGACAGATAGATAGATAGATAGATAGATAGATAGATAGATAGATAGATAGATAGATAGATAGATAGATAGATAGATAGATAGATAGATGGCAACCAGAGATTTCTGTATCAGATCACTCAGACAGACAGACAGACAGACAGACAGACAGACAGACAGACAGACAGACAGACAGATAGATAGATAGATAGATAGATAGATAGATAGATAGATAGATAGATAGATAGATAGATAGATAGATAGATAGATCTTCCAATACATTTAAGAGTTAAGAGAGATAAGAGTTCCAATACCTTTCCAACACCATCTATAACCATTGATATGTTTTGCTAGTGAAGAGCTGTATAATGTAAACGGCATTTGGCAACATGGTCCAGCTCTAAGCATCAACCCAGCATTTAGAATCATGTCCAAACATAACCAGTCGTATCTAATCTTTCCCTTAATTGTAATTTTGAGGCCAAAACAGACAGATTGTAGGTTCAGCTGCATGTCATGACAGAGCCAGAAATATAATCATGGTTGCCTTTGGTGGTCACTTTTGGCTGCAGAGTCACAATTTGTTACATTTACGCCATTTGTTTTAATGGCTGCCTCAATTTTAAAGGATTTATGACTGTGCTTAGGAGATCAGTCAAGAGCCAACAGTGGCAGCCTGGTGATGGTGGGATTCAAACAGATCACCTTTTAATCAGTAGCTAAAGCCTGAGTTATCACCATAAAGTAGTTTAGAATCAATTTCTCAATGCATCTGGTATTATTCCACCAAATGCACTCTTCTACCATTATATAAAAACCCATTTATTTTAGTATTAGTTACTAATTACTGTAAATGCAGACTAATTAAGTGGGACCAAGGTGGTTTTAGAAGATATTGTATTATGGACTCTATTTTGCACGCCATTATGATAAACTAAGTAAGCACCTAAAATTAAACTTTTTCAACTTTCAAGCAGAAATTCCTGATGGAGCAAGGGCTGAAATATCTCCATGGTTAGGGTTCAATTTTCAGTTTAATTTTCATGCCCCGGTATTGCCAAGCTGCCACTGTTAGGGCCCTTGAGCAAGGCCCTTAACTGTCTGTCTGGCTGAGCCTTGCTCTGACCCCAGCTTCCTAACATCTCTGCGATATGTGAAAAAGATATTTAGCTGTAATTTACATGCAGCATTTTTCTTTCTTTCTTTAACTGGAACTTAGAGACCCAAACCAGTTCCAACATCACATTGCTCCCATTCACAAAGCCAGCTCATGAAGATATGAATTACATGTGTTGAAATGGTAGATCTTGAGTGTCCCACTCTAGAGCACTGACCTCATCCCTATTGAACACCTTTGGGCTGAATTAAAATGCTGACTGCACCCTAGGCCTCCTCACCTCACCTACATCAGCATCTGACTTTACTAAAACCCTTGTGGCTGAATGAGCAATATCTCCACAAGCACACTGAAAGATCCTACCTGAAGAATGGAGGTTATTATATGATAAAACACTTCATACACTCGGCCAATTATCTGATCTCCTGTTCTGAGACGATTGCAACAGACTTACACGAGGTTTTAAAGTGTGTAATTGAATAGAACAATTGAAAGAAAAGGTTATAATAGCGAGAGGACTGATAGGGCTGTGTTGAAATAACCACATACACATGTACACACACACACACACACACACACACACACACACACACACACACACACACACACACACACACCTCATTAGCAACAGCCAATATAACAATGGTGTCAAGACTATGACAGCCTTGACATCTATCAGTTAAAGCCACTCAGACAGCCTTAAAATAAATCCAGATGCTCCCCCCTCCTTCCCCCTTTTCTTCTTACCTCTGCAGCTGAAACCTTACAGACAAAAAGCAATAACGTGGTTCACTAAAAAGCACAGAGAAATAATAAAAGAAATATAAAAATTCCTTTAGAGGATTATGTAATTCATTTGTAAGTTTTTTCCCCCCAGCTATTTCCACCTATTTTCCTTCCTTGTGAGCCTGTTCACTTTTATATATATATATATATATATATATTAGGGCTGTCTAAATGAAAGTGTTGACAAAAATGTATTTTAACAGTGATAATTCTATACATTATTTTTATTATACTGTATATTTAATATATTATAAAATATTCAATTACATATATTTAATTTTATTTTTTATTTATTAATTGTTTCAAAACTATAAATAAATAAATACATAAATAAATATAATAGAAGCAAAAATGTCAACCTGCAACGCAACACACATTTATTCAAAATGTCCTTCCTTCACTCAGATATATAAAGAAAATATACATTTTATTATTTTACTGATTATTTTTAATCAGTAAGCATTGGTTTTACTGATTCACCAAAATCAAGCACCAAAATCTGCCATGGTGTGCACATCCGGTAATTAAAACTGTCCGTGTGGAAACATAGTAAAAGTTCTGTGTGGTGTTCTGATGATTTACTTCATTTAAAACACTATAATTACTGTAAAACACTAACAAAAATAGTTTGTCTTCATGCTGTATGTTTGTAAGTCTGTAAGTTTGGTTTCACTAATAATAAACATACATTTGCATAAATTTGTCCATGCCCATGTTGATTAGAGTGTGTGTGTGTGTGTGTGTGTGTATATATATGTTAATATTTTATAATTATTATTAATTTAGAAGGTACATTTAGAACAGATTTAAATAATTTGGGGCGGAGCCAGAAGAAACGAGCGGTAAATCTACACCTAAAGCCGATGAGACTTCGATGAGCAGTCCACTGAAGAAAGACAGAAGTCTTGGAAGGAGGAAGATACTGAGCAGAGATAAAAGCATGCAGATGTGCGGTAACACAAGAGTGTGTGGGCGTGAGTACTGGAAAGGAAAACACTGGGCAAAAATGAAAGTGAATAAAGCTCTACTTGGTGAAACATTGCCTGTCTTGTCTTTCTTCCAGCCAGAACCCAAAGATCTGTATACAACAGTCAGGCATAACATTTTGACATTATTACACTATGACCTATGAAGTGAAGAACACTGATTATCTCTTCATCATGGCACCTGTTAGTGGGAGAATTAATTTATTAGGCAGCAAATGAAAATTTTGTCCTCAAAGTTGATGTGTTAAAAGCAGGAAAAATGGGCGAGCGTAAGGATTTGAGCGAGTTTGACATTGGCCAATGTTCCTGGTCTGCAGTGATCAGTATCTGTCAAAAATCTGTCCAAGGAAGGAACAGTGGTGAACCGGTGACAGTGTTGTGGGCGGCTGAGGCTCATCGATGCATGTGGGGAGCGAAGGCTGGTCCGTGTGGTCAAACTGCGAAAGAAGTAATTTGAATTATCGATAGATCAGGACAGTTTTGGCAGCAAAAGGGGACCAACATAATATTAGGCAGGTGGTCATAGTTTGATGCCTGATCCATGGCCATAAATTAGTCAGTGTAGATGAGTTTACAAAAATTCACTTAAATCCTCAAACATATGAAGATTTTTGAAAGCTCCTTTTAAAACTGCTTCAAAACATTAGACTTTTTTGGTGTTATTTTAATGTTACTGGTTGGTAAATCAATGCACAGGTGGTCCTCTGAGAATGATGATCGCTAGAAGATCAGGACGTTTTATAAGAGAAAGAGGAAACAGGAGGAGGTGGAAAATAGTGAATTAAGTATGTTTTTAGGCAAGAAAGCATCTGGAGAAATTAGCACTCAGTTCAGAGCGTGACGTTTTTTTTTCCTTTGTAGAATTAATTATTACACCATATGCTGTCCAAATGATAAATGAAACTTCTGCAGGATTTTTTCCCTTCTTTATTTCAGGCTTCCTCAATGCCTTGAGAAGTAAAATAAAATTCTATACATTAGGGTCTAAATGTTTTTCTTTTGGGTTTGTTTTCAAACACTCTCTAAACGCTCTAAATCATGGGGGATAAAATCATACCTCATGCTTTAACCATGAACAGACTCTAAGATTACTTTGATTATAAATACCTTTAAATGTTCATGTGAAAATACAGCAAACAAAGGCCAAACTGAAAACAAAAAAAAGAATGTATAAAAAAAAATAAAAGAGATTCATTCACAACATTCTAATATCACACAGAAGTGGAATTCTCATACACTGCGGTTTTCAATGCTTTCTGAAGGCTCAGGGTCTTTAAATTAAGATAAAAGAAAAGAAAAAAGACATTTTCAGGATTGTTGTGAAATCTAAAGAGGATTAATGTGAATGTGTGAAGTGATAAAATGCCCCATATAAGTGCATTATGGTGAATCACATCATTCTGGATTTGTATTTTTCTCTTGTTTTACAGTAATGCACAGTAATGTACAAAAAACAACATATGTGTGTGTTCTGGACACCTGACTTCATAATGTATGTGCTTGATGAACATCTTATACTAGCTTAAGTCCCGCCTTTGATTTTGATAATCCTCTGGAAGCATCCAGTAGGCTTTCTCACAAGAGTTTGAAGCAGAATTTTGGAAAAATTGTGTCCATTTATCTCCAGGAGCATTAATGTGGTCAGTCATCAGTTTTCTAGATGTTTAGTGCAGTTGTGAGCATGATGCCTGTAATGCTGGAACATGTATGAGTCTCTGACTGTAGTTTCAACGAAGGGGAATCTTAATCCTACGACATTCAAGAAGCTCGGAAATTTGTGAGAAACGGTTCGGGGAAGACTCAACTCACCTCACCTACATCAGTACCTGATTTTACTAAAACCCTTGTGGGAAATGAACACAAATGTTCACATGCACACTCCAAGAAGAGTGGAGAGAGATATACGAGCAAATTGGGACTAAATGTGGAATGCGATGCTAAAAAAGAACATACAGTTATTTTTTCCAGGTGTCTGCAAACTTTTGACAATAGGGTGTATATACAGTATTTGGTGCAGGGTATGTAAAGTGAGGCAGTGCAAATGAGAATGTGAAATGAGAAGCTGTTTTTGTGGTGTAAGGTTTTGGTCCTGATGGACCGTAGCCTCCTGCCAGAGGGGAGTGACTCAAAAAGTATCCACAGTGAGAGGGGGCAACCACAATCCTAGCTGCCTGCTTCAGGGTCCTAAAAGTGTACAGAGATTAATGGTTTGATTGATTGATTGATCCCAGTTACTGCACTCCACTGCCACGAGTCAGATGACTGTATTCACTCCTGTTTCTAGTGTCAGTATTAGTATTTGAGTCACACCTGCCACATCTTCCAGCTTTATGTCCTTCAAGGTTTGTCATTTGTTGTTTAGATCATCGGTAGCTTGTCTTGTATCCTTAATATTTCCTATTTAGTTGTTCTGTTCTTAACATTAACCCTTAATCCATGACACCATCATCCAGATGATTGTAACATTAAGCATTACATTTCAAATCACCCTTAAGAACCGAGAATGATACACACAGACACAGGGAAAAAAAAAAGACTTCCAATGAAAATTAGAAAGGGGAAAGCTAATTAAGTTAGCATCACAATTCCCGGTTATAAAAACAGACAAGCGCATCACAGCTGAGCGGAAATGAAATGAGCTACCAAAGGGATAATTACTGTTCCAAATTCATAAGGAGAAGAGGAAGGGGAAGAGGAAGAGGGATCAGGAGCGAAGACTTGGATAACTAATAATTAGCCTGGTCTTGTTATGAAATTGCAAAGTCCAAGAACTTCTGGTGCAAAGCTCTTAACCCTCTGTCATACCGGATGACTGGAATAAAACAACGTACTGTATTAAAGACTAATTTACTGTGAATTGTGTGACAAACACGAACAGAGGTGGAAAGAATAATAAAAATATTCTTCTCAAGTAAAAATACTGTTACTTCAATTCAATTTTACTTAAGTGCAAGTTACCGATCTAAAAATTAACTCAAGTGAAATGTTTTAACAGTGGAGGGTGGGAGATTCTAGTGTAGATCAAAAAGGACAAGGGGATATAAATTACAAATAAGTTGTTTTTAAATGCAATTACAAAAATAAACCACTACAGCCGATGACTTGAGTTAAATGTGAGTTACTTGAGTCTAATGTGAGTTATGCACTTTCACAGCAAAAGCAAAAATCTCCTGTCATAATGTTATTTATGATAACAAGAGAAATTGCAAGTGCAAATTTCAGACAATGAGCGCAAACATTGAACAACATTCAATTCGACTGCATTTTGCTTTCGGCTCCATCTTTCTTTCTTATGAGTTTAGCGTGTTTGTTCTCCACCCATTAATCCACCAGTGCAGTGGTTTCTGCGGCACGATGTATTTTCTCCTTGCATTTTTTATTTATTTTTTACTCAGTAACAGATATAATTTTAAATGTAGTTAAGTAAAATACTTCAAACAAAACACACTTAACTAAAAGTCAAATTACTAATTTTTAAACTGACTTCTCAAAAGTAGAAGTACAGAAAATTATCAATAAACCAATAAGGCGTCGGGTCACGTCTTTATCGTCTTCAATCCCATTGGTAGTCAGGTCATGTATGCTCAACTTTCTCTACTCTCATTGGTAGTCAGCTCCTGAGTGCTCTATTGTCTTCACTCTCATTGGTAGATGGATTAAATATGCTCTACTGTCTTCGCTCTGATCAGTTAATAGATTATGTGTGCTTTGTCCTCACTTCCACTGGTAGTTGTATCACATACCCTCTTCTGTACTCATTGGTATTCAGGTTCCGTGAGCTCGGCTGTCTTCACTCCCATTTGAGCAGGATGAGGCTTCACTGCTAATTCATAATTGGATCTTGTGAGCTCAGCTGTCTTTACGAGGACCACATGCATTTTATTGTTCTAACTCTCACTGGTTGCTAGATCGAGTGGACTCTATTGTCTTTACTTCTCTTGTTTGCAGGATCATGTAGACTCTATGGTCCTCACTTCCATTTGTTGCTGGATTACATACAGTAGATTCTACTGTCTTCATTCCCATTGGTTGCTGAATCATATGGACTCTACTGTCTTCACTCCTTTTGGTGACCAGATCATGTGAACTCTACTGTCTTCACTCCTATTGGTTGGTGGATCATGTGCTGTAGTTTCTTTACTCCTATTGGTTACCAGATCATGTGGACTCTACTGTCTTCACTCCTATTGGTTGGTTTATCATGTGCTCTAGTGTCTTTACTCCTATTGGTTGCTGGAAAAGTGCTTGAGTGTTTTTACTCCTCTTGGTTGGTGGGTCATGTGGATTTTAAAGTCTTCACTCCTATTGGTTAGTGGGTCATGTGGATTCTAATGTCTTCACTCCTATTGGTTGGTAAGTCATGTGAACTCTACTGTCCTCATTTGCATTTGTTGCTGGATCATGTAGAGTCTATTGTCTTTACTCCTATTGGTTGCTGGATCACATGGAAATTATGAATCTATTATTTTCATTTACATTATTTGCACTAATCAAAAGCACCAAGAAACTCCATATTTGCCAAGGGTTAAAGTTTATCACATCTCTGGATATGTCTAGTCGTCAACAGTCTCTTATGCTAGCAGAAGTTAGCAGCTATCATCAAAAGTGAACGGTCACCCGTTTTGTTGCTGCAATTCATTGTTTTTGTAAACGTAGATTTAGAACGGATTTTTTGCCTTGTAGTTTCTCTGTAACAACCTGCAAGTGGTGAAATTACTGTACATCGCTGTTGTAAAATAAGTGATCTCAGTGATTAATATTATTTCAGCACAATGTTGTTCATCGCAATCTTTGCCCAAGTGATGCAATATAAGAGAAATTAAAAAAATCGGATCACAGACAATAATTCACGTTGTAATGTCATTGTTTATTTTTCAGCAACAATTTTATTTTACATAATAATATATCCAACACATGTTCAGTAAAAGTATTGAAGTACAAATGATGGCAAAACTCCCAGTGTATTGCACTTACAACGTCATAAAAACAAATATAGTGAAATGATTAAGCAAAGTTATTGGTGCCTAATGAGAAGGATGACCTTATGCGTCTCTCTTTCTGTCTTTCTTTCTTTTCCTTTCTCTCTCCGTCTGATCTTTTCACTTTTTATTTCCGTTTCAATCTCATTTGACATTTGAAATGTATTCAGTATTCACTGACATTCAGAAAGTTGATAAAAAAAAGTCAAAGAACAGAAATGCAGAATTGAGTACAGTTGCCTTTATTACTTGTGTAGTCGTAATCTTTTTTCTTCTTCTCCGTACTTCTTTGAAGGCATTTAAAAATAATAATAACCCACACATCAAAATGTTGCCTTATGATCATCTCTGTGACATATTTGGAAGAAGTCAAAAGCAGCCTCATTAACACTTATTTTCTTTTTACATTATCCAGTAACCTTGTATTCTTTTTCAGTGTTAAACAGATTTGGAAAGAGAGCCTGGTGTGTACGTTAAGGTTGCCATGCCGACCTTTGTCAATGTTTTTTGTGAAGATTCTGGTGTTGTGTAATTATAGCGAACATTTGTACATACACTATATTGTCAAACTCTTGACATCCATTAATAAGAACAGAGAACAACCATTATCTCGATTAAAAGTTTTTCTTTCTTTCTGCGTTTTCTCCCTTCTCCTTTGGAGGTTTTTCCTTCAAGTCTACTTGACAGATTCTTGGAGAAGACATTTATGTGTGTGCACTTTTAAGAGGGTTCGAGCCATAACACCCACATACTCTTTGCTTTCACTGTATTCCATATTAAACAGCATCTATTCAGATCTTTTGTTAGATTTTCCATACGACAGCTCGCTCTTGTACCGATGGAAGTCTGAAAAGCGTCAGAGTGTCTCTGCATGGTGTGCACAGAGTTTCATATCACATTAGATGTTTCTAAGCGAGAACAAGCTATTGATTTCTACTCGGGATGCATAGTGACAGAGCGTGAGGGCATGAAATGACCCAATTTTTAGGTTGCAGGATCTCTGGGGAAACGAAAGAGAAACACATGAGAATCGAAAAGAGAGAGACAGTACTTTTTACGCTTTATGCAACGCATTTAACCTTAGACCATTGCATGTTGAATTCTTTAATCTGATTGGTCAGCAGGTTTGGACAATAGTTTCAGCTGAAGCATGAACAATGGCTTTATTTTAAGGCGCTCAATCTAATACTGTACATTGCTGTTTCTATAGTAACAGCTTAAATGTAAAGGTTCATAACCTAAAACCTATTATATTAAACATATTTTGTTATTTGTATATACTTTTATATAAATTTGTATAAAGAAATATGAAAGCATAGGTTTTTTTTTGCCTTTTTGCCAAACCTTTTCATGCTCACACATTTTTCTGAAAAGAAAAACAACTATATTTTGAAAGTTTTATATCTTATTACTGTAACTGCACCTAAAAATTATATGTAGAATGGAGGTTAATTTTTATTAAATTTTTATTTATCCAGGAAATGATCAAAAATAAACCAAAGCACCTCTGAGACTCTCCAATGCCACCATTGGTTCAATTACTTTCAAACTATTTAGAGAAAAGCTGGAAATATGATTATATCCGTTTTATATAAAGGAAAATGTTGATGTTTTTTTTTTAAATGCATCTTGGTTTCTACAGTTTTTTTTTGTTTACCAGGACATATAAGTTTAAGACATCTATAAACATTTAAAACACACTGACCAGCAAAGCATAAACCATGTAATTGATCAAAAGACCTTTCTGAAAGCACTTACTGCATCGATGGATATAATGTGTGAAAAAATCAAAAATTTAATGTTTATGATGTGAAAAATTTGAGAAGAATTCTGTTTGTGGACACCTGATGATACTGGCATGTTCTTTTTGAATATCCAATTTCACATTTAGTCCCTTTTTGTTCTTATAATAACATCCACTCATGTGGGGAATTAGATTTTGTGAAGATTTGCTTTCATTCATCCCAAAGATGTTCAGTAGGGTTGAGTTCAGAGCTGTAATTTAGGACATACAAGATCTGCTCCAAATGTAAACCATTTCTTCAAGTATTGTCATGCTAGAACAGGTTTGGTTCTCCTAGGTAAAAAACTGGGAACCATATATAGCCAGAGGTTAAAGTAAAGAAGTTTGGGCTCTGTTTGAAGTTTGGGATGTACTTAAATCAAAATTGTTCATTATTACTACCTGTATTAGTGTCACGCTGGTAACTAAACCTCACATAATATAATTCAGAATATTAATACAAAATAATTTCAAATGTTGTTACCTAATGAATGTATCCAGACGGAAAATCCATCATATCGAACACAAGCAGAGAAAAGATGATGATCAGGTTATCAGGAAAGTTTCTGTTCTCAGTCGTTTACATCACTGACTCCCTCTGTCTCCTCCACATTAACCCCAGACTTCCGGTTGTATTCTGCCCTGCTCGTTGTTAGGTTTGTATACTAGCCTGCGTCTGTGGTGTGTGATATTGATCATGTCACCAAATAAAAAACTAAAGTAACGAGCCTTGTTTGAAAATGTAAGAAGTAGAAAGTACAGGTATTTGTGTAAGATATTTTATGAAGTAAAAGTAAAAAGTTGTCAGAAAAAAAAACAGTGTAGTATTAAAACTAGAATAATCTACTTAAGTACAGTAATAAAGTGTTTGTACTTTATTACTTTCCATCTTTGCACTTGGCTGAAAATGTCAGGTGTCAAAAACATGTCCATATACTGTATTATCTCATTTCTTATATCTTTCTTTCTGCTTCACCTTCAGTTCTCCTTTGCAGCTGTGGCACATTAAAGCAAACAAAATGAGTTTACTTCAATTCCGGCCCTGCCTCATTCTCTCAAAGCATTTTTCTTTTCTCTTCACAGGGCCAAAGTGTTCCTAAGACTGAAAGCTGAATGCTGAAATGATCGGCATGGTTTATTCATGGCTCGTTGCGCAACAACAATTAACGGATCTTCATGCTTTTGTCAAGATTCTGTGCCAGCTGTGTGAGAATTGCAAGCTTTGGTGGGTGAAAGCTAGAATTATAGTCTCATAAAGTTAGAGCTGGTGTTTTACAGTAGCTTCAGATAAGAAACCAAATCTTTCCCTGAGTTGTGCTGCACACTTATGATGTTGTAAAAAATTCATGAGGTTACTGTGGATGGTTAAACTCAAAAAACCATGAAGATTGATTTGGACTGTAATTAAAACAGTTGACTACAATGCATTAAGAATGCATTGTAGTGAACACTTTTGCATAACTTCAACAATAATGAAACTACATTCAATGGACATTTAGTGTCACCTAGATGAAAACAGGTTCCTTTTAGTGTCTGGTTCCTCTAAAGGTTTTTTCCTCATACAATCTGAGGGAGATTTTCTTCTTGCCGATGTCACCACTGGCTCGCTCATTAGGAGCAAACATATAGGAACTAGTGTATGATGTTTTGGTCGGTTGTTAAAAGCTCTATATACATAATATGTTTGCGATTGGATTTACAACATTTATATACCTTTATTAATAAGGTTCCCTGGTGGTCTAGTGGTTGGGATGCGGCGCTCTCACCGCTGCGGTCTGCGTTCGAGCCCCGGTCAGGGAACCAACCTGAGCCATTAGGGTTGCACAAGCCTTAGTGCCGATCCCAAGCCCGGATAAATGGGGAGGGTTGCGTTAGAAAGGGCAGTCAGCGTAAAAACAACGTGCCAAATCAAACATGCGGATGGTCCGCTGTGGTATATAGATATTTGACACTGCTACCAATGCACTTCTAGTTAGATACTAACTGCTTTATGTGTCCTTGTTCTGTAACTTCTGCAATGACAATAAAGTTGAATCTAATCAAATCTAATCTAATCTAAAGGCGTTATTTGTTTGAGCACTTTTTTAAATCACACATGATCATACAAAGATGTATTTTTTCGAATAGAATACGAGATTTCATTTATAGATTTCGAACACAACATTATGTATTCTGACTTCTTTGGTCTTCCCCAAACTGTTACGACAAAGTTGGAGTCACACAATCATATATGATGTCTTTGGATGCTGTAGCATAATATTTTCGTCCTCAATTTAATTGTGGCATTTAACTAGAAGACCCCCAACCCTACTAAACACCTTTGGGATCATTTAGAATGCTGACTGCACCCCAGTCCACCTCACCTCACCTGCATCAGTACCTGACTTTACTACACCCTTGTGTCTAAATGTAGACAAACCTTTTTAAGCAAAACCTAAACATCTTAAGGAAATAACTTTCCAGAATAGTTGGGGTGGAATACAACAGCAAATGAATGTCAACTGTCCACAAATTGTCCATATAGTATATTAGAAGAAACATCACAATAGCTAACCAATTTTTTCCAGAGTAAGTTAAGGAGCCAAAATGAAATTGTGTTGGATTAAGAAGATTTTAGGACATCTTGTTCTCCAAGCATCCTGTTCACCTTGTTTACCAAAATGTAGACTATAACCTGATTGTTTTTTTTAGCACCAATATGTCTAGAGATAATTGCATTCTCCTGGATTTTTCCATCACCAACAGTAAATGGCTTGTTGGCCAGCTAGTTTCTACTTCTGTTGTGTGTGGGGTTTTTTTTCCAACCTACCTAAAAACTCTAACAACAAGCTCCAGATGTGGAATTTACATCGAAATTGCATTTACATGTTAGGCGGAAACATTTGGAGCTACAGTTCTGGCCACATCCCAAATTTCCAACCATCAGCGAGACAAGCAAGTGGGTTTGGGGAATGTAATTTAGTAGATGAGCAATTGCAGGCTGGTTGGCATCCATATGTGAAAATGTTAAGTGTGCCAAACAAGCAATAAGTTACAAACATAAAATCATGTGTTTGTGTATGCACTCGTTTAAAAGATGCATTGTTGAGAAGGGTACTGTATTCTGCTTTGCATTTGATGCAAGTATAATTATTTAGTGTTGTGAAAAAAAAATGAACAATCCCTCATTGTGCAACAGTGGATTACACGAAACCCAGCAAACAAAACCCAGGCTGGTAAGTGACATGGGACGTGCAAACAAAAAAAAGATTGCATCGAATCGCATATTGCAGTGGAGGCACAAAGCAGTTTTTGATGCCTCCCTATTCAACAAGCTGTGCTCAGATTTCGCTATTTAGGCAGCACTAATCTAACGTACGACAATAAAAAGCGCCTCGATGTTTATCAATTTAAGAGGCGGGGGATGGGGGACAGAGAGCTTCCATCTAAAAGATTTTCTCTCATTTCTTCCATCTGTTCCATTCCATAAATAGTTAGTTGGATTTAGATTCTTTGGATTATTTATAAAAATAAAAATAAATCTTAGATTTAGAAATCCTAGAATCTAAAAATCTTGAATTTCTTTCTACGCACATAACAGCGATGTTAAAAACAGGGTCCTTGCTCAGGGGCCCAAGAGAAGCAGCTTGGCAGTACTGGGGCTTGAATTCCTTCTAATTATTTACTTAATTAAGCCGTCACCTCCCTAACTTTACTGTTACTTCTATCCATACTTTAGTCTATTTGCTCATATAATAACTTCCACTCTTTTGGAAGATGTTTAACAAGATTTTGGAGTGTGATTGTGGAGATTCAGCCACAAGGGCATGCCGAGCTCTACAATAGACCTCTCAAGATCTTTATCCTCAACGCATGTAATCTATAGCTGACTTTGTGCACAGGTGCATTGTCGTGTTAGAACAGATTTGGTTCTCCTAGTTCAAGTCAAGGGAAAATATAATGCTACCCAAAGACATCCTATTCAGTTGTGTGCCTCCAACAAGACAAGCTAGAAATGCCAGGTGTCCTGACTAGCCAAGTCTGGGGATGTATCATAGTCCCTAAATAGTCGTTCCAGAGCTATAGAGGAGATCAGGTTTATGGAGTTGCATAAAGCCTCAGTCCAGTTTATTACAGCTGTGTCACATCGATTAGGTCACACTTGAGATTCGATTCTTATTGCCCTCATCACTTCGCAAAATGGAGCATTGATTAACGAGCATTTATAGGGATAGAAATATACTGCGAGTGAAAAGGAACTAACACCCATTTGTTTTTAATCTACAATTTTATTTCTAATTATTTTTGAGATCAGAGATGGCACATTTTACACATAAGAATTTGAATTAAGCTTCCCATTTCTGTAGATATGATCATTAATCTCATGAGGAATACGGTGCAGTTTGAGTTCCAAATTCAGGCCATGTGTAGTTATAGGAGAAGGCACTTTGAATTTCTCGGATGTCCTCTGAGAAAACGGAATCCATTTATCTGAATTATTTCTTTTTACACAAAAATAACCTTGAACTCAAAAATGACTTGATGGATAATTTCATTATAGTTTCGTTCGAGAATAAATCTTCTTAAGTCTGTTAAAAAGGAAGAAAAAAATAAACCACAACATATGTACGAGCTACACTGAACCTGTCAAGTAGGGCTGGACAATACTAATTTTTATTATTTAAATTTATAAAATATATATATTTTTTTAGAGAGAATTTTCTATTCAATTCAATGCCATGTACTTTCTTATATATTGTCAATAACAATTTTGATACCAATGGCCATATCATTTGAAGCTATTATTATTTATAATTTTTTTTTATAAATTAACAAGTCAAGTCAAGTCAGGTCAAGTCAAGTCAACTCAACTCAAGTCAACTCAACTCAACTCAACTCAAGTCAACTCAACTCAACTCAACTCAAGTCAACTCAACTCAAGTCAACTCAAGTCAACTCAACTCAAGTCAACTCAAGTCAAGTCAAGTCAAGTCAATTCAACTCAAGTCAAGTCAAGTCAAGTCAAGTCAAGTCAAGTCAACTCAAGTCAACTCAACTCAAGTCAACTCAACTCAAGTCAAGTCAAGTCAACTCAAGTCAAGTCAAGTCAAGTCAACTCAAGTCAACTCAACTCAAGTCAACTTAAGTCAAGTCAAGTCAAGTTAAGTCAAGAACCTTTTATTGTCATTTTACCCATATATAGATGATGCAGTACAGAGTGAAATGAACAATGTTTCTCCAGAACCCTGATGATATAAATTAAGCTACATTAAACTACATAACAGAACACAGAGCTAAGGACCAGTAAGTGTAAGTGTGGAGGCCTGAATGCTTCAGAACGGCTTCCCATATTTCTACATTCTTTCCTCTTCATGGGTAAAAGAGACTTTTTCCCTTTAAGCTGGTATCTTCTTTGACTGCTAAAAAATCTCTCAGAAAGTACAGATGATCCCAAGATATCGATCCCGCAATCGATCCCAAGATATATGACTGATCGACACAATGCCGACTTGTTTGTATGATAAACGGAGGGATACATTTTTAGATATTTAAATAAATATGAAATACACTTAAAAAAAAGGATTCCCAGGTAAGATCGATATTTTAGTGTGTGAATGACGTATCGTAACCACGTATCGTCATGATATTGACGGTAAAGTCACATTACAAGTGCGTCAGGCAAAGTTATAATAATATTTATCTTAACGTGTATTGGGATTGAGATTGTATTGAGATCTATTGCAAATTTATCAATATGGCTATGGCAACCATGAGCTACCTAGAAGATTACTCATGAATTTCATATGATCTACCAGTCATGAGAATATTTCAGTTACAGCACTTGACATGTCTGAACACTTCTTATTTGTGAGGAATTTCTACAATAAAATACAAAGGTTCAAAGTGACGCTTGGTAGTTTTTGCAGTAATTTTACACTACCGCACGTCTTCTTCGATCACATGACATTATCGATCACCCCTACACTCTTTCTCACTTATTTTCCCACTGTTTCTGCTGAAAGTAGTGTTAGATTTTTTTTTTTTGAGCAACGCCGGGGAGTAAGTAATGGCAACCCGAGTCCACAGTAAATCAAAACGGGTCTGCGGCTCAGCTCTAATTACACACTGCAGTTATTGGTGGCAGTTTGTCCTCAGGGCGAGTCCGGCATCTCCTCCACACGGAGTTGGAAAATGAAAGTTCACACTCTGCTGCCTACACACGGGTCGGCAGCACACATCAGAAACCATCAGAGTGTATGTGCAGGCACCTGCCACTGCATTTCTTCTGTATGCCGTCTCTGTTAGTCTAGACATCGTCGTTCTATTTCAAACTACAATGACAGGAAGTCTCGCTCTCTCTCTCTTACTTTCTCTCTCTCTCTTTCTCTCTCTATATTTCTTTCTTTCTCTCTATATCATTCTCTATTACACTATCTCTCTTTTTTGGTGTAATTTTCTGAACGTCTTCCTTCTTTATCTTTCTTTTCATCTTTCTCTTTCTACTCACTTTTCTCTCTAAATCTTTGACTCTACTATCTATCTCTTTCTTTTTCTCTCTTTCTCTTACATTCTCTCTATCTTTTTAATTCAGCCGAATCTTTTACAGTCTTTTTTTTAACTCTTCCTTCTGTCTCTCTCCTTCTACTCACTTTTCTCTTTACTTCTATCTCTCTCTTTTTCTTTCTCATCCTCTCTTCACTACTCTTATTGGGTCCAATCTTTTTAATACTCTGTCTTTCTTCCGTATCTCTTTCCTCATCTCTCTCTCTCTCTCTCTCTCTCTCTCTGACTCTCTACCTTTTCTTTTTTTGCTCTCTACTCACTTTTCTCTCTACTTCCCTCTCTTTCTCTCTCATCCTCTTTATCTATTGCTTTCTTTCACTCAATCTCATTCTCTCTTTTTTTTTTTTTTCTTTATCCCTCTTTTTATCCTTTCTATTTCTACTCAATTTTCTCTCTAAATCTCTCTTTACTATCTAGGACTATCTCTTTCTTTCTCTTTTTCTTTCAATTTCTTTGTCATTCTCTTTAGCTTATCTCTTTTCCGATCCTCTCTTTTTAACTCTACCTTCTGTCTTTGTCTTTCTTCTCACTTTTATCTTCACTTCTATCTCATTGGGTCCACTCTCTTTTTATACTCTGTTTTTCTTCTGTATCTCTGTCCTTATCCTCTCTCTCTCTCTCTCTCTCTCTCTCTCTCTCTCAGCTCGCATTTTTCTCTCAGATTCCACTTACCTCACTCAGTTTTCGGTTATCATGTGTTATTGGTACGACACATTTATTGTACAAAGGATGGGTAAGAAATAAACAAAAATTTGTACATACATGAAATAAAATTAAATATTTAAAAGACATTAAAGAAAAAGAAATAAAAATTCGAAAAGTTTTTAAGAAGTATCAGGGTGAGGCACTGTTCCTTATATTGTGGGACAGTTCTACTGTCTGGATTTTTTCCACGTATGACAGAGCGATTTTGTTTTGGTCTCTCTTTTATCCAAACTCCCTCTGCAGAATCATTTTCCACTTTTCGTTTTCAATCTTATGAGAGACGAACACAACGGCATGACTTGTTCAACAGCACATAATAAAAGTATTAATGTGGAAAGAAATTAAAATGGTGATTGCTTATGGAGAATATTATCATAGACATAAGGTATCAGTGTAAAGCCTAAACTATGATCTACAATAGGATTGCGAAAATTACTATGAAGGAAATGGTTGCAGGCAGACAGAAAAACCCAGATAATGAAACAACAATCATGGCTTTAGCACTTCCTCTCCATTTCCTTTCAGAAAAAATAAAGAATTCTGAAGTTGCTTTGCTGCATATTAAATATATCTTCTCTATACACACTATATAGGTGACTACATATGTGGTTCTTTCCACAAAAATGAAAGCACACATTTGTATATGTTAGCCTTGAATTTTCCCCTGCGCTTGAACTAGAACAAACCTGTTCCAGCTTCATGAAGATATGATTTATATGCATCAGAGTGGAAGATTTCCTGCTAGAGAGCGCTGGCCTTAACCCTGTTAAACACCTTTGGGATGAATTAGAAAGCTGACTGTACCCCAGGCCTCCTCATTATCAGTACCTGAATTTACTAACATCTATGTGGATGAATAAACAGACAATATTACACAAACACCCTCCAAAATCCAGTGGAACATCTTCCCAAAAGAGTGGAGGATAATATAAGAGCAAATTGGAACTAAATGTTGAAGGAGACGTTCAAACATTTTTCCAGATAGAAAATTGAGAATAAAATCACATGGTGTTTAGAAATATTTCAAATATATGTAGTAGCAAATGTGTGTGTACAGTATACAGTAAATATTTATTCCACTGTCAAGCCAAATCAAGCAAGCAATACAGAGGCACTTCCATATATGATCGTGCTCAAAGTGACACTGCTGTCCATCTCCTAGCATCTAGCACAGCACGCCAGACT
Organism: Silurus asotus; assembly: GCA_024362625.1. Classification (NCBI taxonomy): domain Eukaryota; kingdom Metazoa; phylum Chordata; class Actinopteri; order Siluriformes; family Siluridae; genus Silurus; species Silurus asotus. The sequence continues at coordinate 7,294,487 of MU551577.1, forward strand.
CTTCCTTCTCTGCTACATTGGAAATGCTCTTTGTAGGAGACTTGTGCTCACAGTATTTTCTTCCTTTCCTTCTCTGTAGTCTTTCAGAGAATCGACTCACATACTGTCTGTGCTTTCATGGACTTTCCTGATTACTGGCCCCCTGCTTCTCGAACCCGTCCACTGATCTGGATCCAGCCAGAAAAGCGAAGTGAATGTGGTGTGAAATTCAGGGTGATGAAGGTGCAAAATATTTCTCCTGAGCTGATGGCACCTTCATTAAAAGGAAACGTAACCACTAATTAACTTTTAACGACGGAAAAAAAAATGCTGATCACGCACAACCGTGTCTTAGACTGGGAATTGAATTGTTTTGTCAGAAATGAAGATGTCGGGTTCCGTGTTCTTTTCTAAATGCAATTTTAACATATACTGTGTTTTCATAATTGAAACAAATAGCTGGAATTGGCTGGGGGGGGTTATTACATAGTAGCCAGTTACTTGATATATTGTGTGTTTATATCTTATAATGTTATAATTATGTATAGTAAGGAATAAAACACTCGACAGGGATGGCTTGTTGTAGGAAAATATTCAGCAAGGGGGTGGGGGTATTTTTCTTATACCATTATAAATGATCATAAGTAAGATTTTCTTTCTTATTTGTTAAAGAATGCCATAAAACGGTATCATTTATAGCTGCCTATTGAATTTGAGCCAATTTAATACGAACAGCAATATTAAAGATCAAGTCACATGTTGTAGTTTTTTCTGAAAATGAATCATGTTGTCAAGTAATTAACCCTTAACATCCACTTGACCTCTCACGGTGTTCCGTCATGGTGATTGTCCATGCCTGTCTCTGTACTTTTGTTCCAGTATTTATTAGGTTATGGTATTTTTTCTTTGCTTTATTGTATTTGGTTTCATTGTCTTTATACTGTACATGTAAACTTTGCATCTTGCATTTGCTTCCTATATACTATATTATTTATTTTATTTTTATTAGGTATAATCTTGAATTAAAGCCCCTTAAATAAAATGTCACATTGTCCATTTATGAATTGCAGCAAGATGAGCTTCATGTTCTACCTTTTTCCAAAAGCAGAGCTGAGACTTGAAATTGAATAGCTCAGTAGACCTCTTGAGGATCTTGGGGACTGAGATTAACCACTAATCTGGAGCTTTTTTCTTCACAAATATAATTGAGAAGACAATTTAAGCTTTGTTATGAATTGAATCTCTGGTGCAAATTTGGCAAAACTGTGGTGTAATTCATATAAATCTCTGACTGCGTCTGGTGCAGTCCTTTAAAAACCTGATATTCAGTGTATGCCAACATTTTTTTCCTATTAAACAAAATTATATACCTTTCATTATTGCAGATTATAGTGGAATAGTTTGTTTAAAGTTAGGCTCTTAAGGGTTAAAACTCTGGAAATGACTCTTTGTTTGAAAAATAGTTTCAGGCCGAAATCGAAAAAATATATAACCTTACTGCATGCCCTCTGGAATGAGCTGCTGGACAGACCGCCTGTTCTACGCTTTATATGAACAGCTGTCGCTCTTTACAACCAATAAAATCTTAATTCTTTAAGAATGAAAGAATCAAGGAGACTACCAAGTGAACAATGGAGAAGCAATCACAACCCCCATCAGCGCTACCATAAAGATCCTCATCGAGTCATGACAAAAGTAATAAAGTAAATTTGATGCCGCTGGCTTGATTGATATAGCAATATTACTGACTCCGAAAGCAATGTTCGTGCTGAGGGGACCTTCTCAATTGCTTTTTACCGCTTTAAATGAAAAAGAAAGGAAAAGAAAATGGAGGCCTTGTGCTAACCAGATAGACATTTTTGGAAGTCAGGGTTATTTATATTGAAATGTAGCACAAAATCCTCACAATCATGTCCTGGTAGCTTTTAATGGCCAGGTATCTGGTTTTAGCAGAGTCTCATAAACATCAATAAAATGACATCTCCGCGATCATGTCTGATTAGCCTATGTTAACTACATGATTGTAGCATGATGATTAAGATTTGATGAATATAGCAAACATCCGCTGAGCAATCATGCCAGGTTAGCATATGCACAGAAGCTCATGAACATTAATGTATGACATAAAATCCTTTTAATAATCAGGGTAAATTAGCATGCAAACATGTCAATGTCAACATTAGAATCGAAACGCTCTTTATAATCATGTTAAATTATCTTGTGTTAACCTGATAACTAGTGTAACAAATCATGATTGTTAACATTTAACTAATATGGCTTCAAATCTTCACAGAAAACATGTTATGTTAGCTCCATTTGGCTTGCTAGTCAAAATGTAATTAACATTTGAAAAAAATTAACAAAATGATGCTTAGAAATTAGGTCAGGTTAGCAACTACTGGGCAGCTATTTGATTTTAGCATCAAAGATCATTAACTCTACAAAATGGCATCACTTATTCTCTCAGTAATCATGTCTGATTAGCTTATGATCAAAGATAGCATGTGATTGAAGTCAAGCTTGTAAAAATTTCATAAATATAGCAAAAATCCACTTAGAAATCATGTGAAGTTAGCTTCTGCGGGACAGTCAGCTGGTTTTAGCAAAGATGCTCAAAAGAATTAATGACTGACATTAAATCCTCTTAAAAATTATACATAATTTTGCTAAACAAGTGGTCTGTTGAAGTCATTGTTACGAATTGATAGTTTTAAAAAATCATGTCAATATAGCTTCTGCTAACCAGCTAGCTTTTCTTAGCTAATGAACAACAATGAATGACGATCATGTGTGTGATGTGATCATTAAATTAATGATGCAAAAATGCTCTCAGAAATCATGTCGAGTTTGTTTTACTGAAAAGCCTGTATGAAAGTTTGCCAGTCGACTAGCTGGTCTTAGTAAAGAAGCTCATGTAGGCTAATGAGTGATGTTGCTGTCCAGATATCAAGTGATATATGAATGATTTAAAATCCTCACAGAAAATCAGCTTAATTTAGCTAAAATTAGCCAGGTGGGTAAATGAGCAGTAATGAATATACTATGAATATTTATAAACATGATTTATTAATCTTGTCAGGTTAGCATGTGTGAACTATCTGACTTACAAAAACTGTGAAAGTACATGTGTAAGGTTTATTAACAGCAGGGCATTTTTTTTAATCTGACCAAAAATACTTTAAATAGTGTAGTAGAATATGTGAATTTTGCTTTACACATGGGAGTCCAAACACACTCCATATTTCTTTTGCTCAGCTTTGTGGGGAACTTGCACAGAAAATATTATTGATTTAGACTGTAATTATACTTACATCTGCCACAAACAAAACGCCTGTGCCTTCTGTCATATTGAGAAATGTCAGCTTTGCATCATGCCCCTGAGCTTTCAGAAAATTTCATCATCTGAAGGAGTGAATATCTCAAGGTGGTGTTATTCATCTTATAAAACATGGGGAAAACATGGCTCCATTCGAATGGCCACATCCGCACCCATAGACATGTATAGCTTTTATTAAAATGCATTGGGAATAAAACACTTGGGGAGGGAGTGATGTTCTGGCAAAATTATCAGTCACAGAGTCACTTTTACTACCTGGAAGTTGCTCATTTGTTCCTGATATGTTTTCTTTGTAAGAAAAAAAAAACATATTCTACTTCATCCATTTAGAAGAAGAAGAGCCTTTATTTGTCACATAAACATTACAGCAAAGTGAAATTCATTCTTTGCCTATCCTGGTTTGTTCAGAAGCTGGGGTCAGCCTTGATACGGTGCCCCTGGAGCACAGAGGGTTAAGAGATAGTTGCTCAAGGGCAGCAGCTTGGCGATACCAGGGCTTGAACCCCCGACCCTCCGATCAGTAACCCAGCACCTTGAATGTATTTAAACGTCACTTACATTCTTGTAACTATAATTAATCATCTTTAAATTTGTCACTTTTGTGAAGTAAAAAAAATAATAAAATGGTAAAAAAAACCTAATGAATAAACAAATCACCAAGCAATAATTCAGCTTGTCATGATAGCAAGACGCTGGAGAGTGTAAAGTTCTTATGTGGCTAAAAATTGCTTCAAACCCAGTGTCAAAATGCATATTATTACATTTTGCCATCATATATATTGTATATAAAGCTAATTTTAGAACTGAAGACTTCCGCAGCACTGTGTCGTAAATATAAACCGAGCTCACTGTAATCAGTGTGGACCCACATGTCCGACGCCACTTTCCCTGCAGCTAATTAGCATCTCTTAATACATGTTTAATGTAATTTCACGAAAACAAGAAAGTAAAAAAATACACTAGTGTCATTGCAAGAGATCTGTTTGTAATTTCCAGGTTACCAGAATATAATTTATTCATGTTCCCTTAATGATCATTCTATTATTAAACGATCGGAAACGTCAAACCCGACATTGCTAAGATTTCATTTCACTACATATGGTACTGCACATGAGGCTTAACATTAACCTCATGAATTTCCATGGTTACCTATAATTATACCTAGAGGGCCTCCACGCTATGTTTATACTCTGCTTCCACTGCTCAACTTATGGTTATAAAAACATAACGCACTACTTTACACATGGTTACTTATTAAAAACTCAACACACCTCCACTGGTTCCATATCAAAGTGGAATCAATGGCAATTTAATCTTGTTGATTATTTGCATGTATAGGTTTATTGATGTATTTGTATTTTTATTTGTTTTTTATTCAATAAATATGATTTTGAGATCGATGTGCTTTCTGGACATCCATTTCCACATTTAGTCCTCATTTGCTGTGATAATAACCTCCACCTCCACCTTTTTCTAGGAAGATGTTTCACCAGAATTTGGAGTGTCTTTGTGGCGATTTGTGCTCATTCACTAAAAAGGGTGTTTGTTAAGTCTGGTACTGGTGTAGATGAGATAAGGAGGCCTGGAGTGCAGTCAGGGCTCTAATTCATCCCAAAGGTGTTTAATATGGTTGAAGTTAGAGCTCTATAGCAGACCATTCAAGATCTTCCACTTCAACCCAGGTAAACTATATCTTCATGAAGCTTGAGGGGTATAGACACACTGAAACAGGTTTGGGTTTCCTAGTTCAAGTGAAAAATTGCATTCTAGCGTATTTAAAAACATCTATATACAATTGTGTTCCTCCAACTTTGTGGTAACAGTTTGGGGAAGAATCACATATGGATGGAAAAAATCCAAAACGACATCGACAACAAAACGACAACAAAACGAATGCATCCCACTTTACTTACCACATCAAGGATCGCTAACTATTGGTTATTGCATTGTGGGATTTTGAGTTCACCTTGAGTTTGCACTAACATCTCCACTAATTCTATAACTGGAACTCCTATTAGTTATTATGGTTAAATACATATATGAAAAAAATAATTCTAACATGGTTAATACCTTACTTCTGTTTAGAATTCTTATTATTTTGAAACCATTCACTGCTGTTGAGGCTCCACATGGACAGCCACAAGATATATGAGATTACTCTGGATGGTGCCACTTAGAATCCACGAGAAGCTTTAGGACTGTAATTAAACACAGCTTGCTGCAACGGTTTTGGACTACAATTGCCACAAATAGTTTTGCACTCAAGTCTCCTTTGGTGAACATTTCAACAAAATAGGCTTCATGTTATAAAGTATAGTGAATTTCAATTCTGCAAAATTGCACTTTTTAACCATATTATACAATTATATTATACAAGTAGGAAATTATGTATAATTACACTAAGATGAGGATGTGTTCCCTTATGAGTCTGGTTATTCCTCAGGTTATCTCAAAGAGTTTCTCATCATCGGGGAGGTGGTAGCTTAGTGGCTAAGGCATTGGACTTTAGATCTGAAGGTTGTGAGGTAAAATCTGAGCCGCACCAAGCTCCTGGGCCCTGGAGCAAAGCCCTTAACCCTCAACTGCTCGGTTGTATGAATGAGATAAATGTAGTGTAATTCTCTCTGTATAAGAGCGTCTGCCAAATGCTATATTATCACCACAGTCACCTTTAGCTTGCTTATTGTTAGCTATTTTGCAAAGCTGTTTTGTGACAATATCCAATATCCAACGTGTTATAAAAATGAAAATGATTTGCATTATGACTGTTATGTTTGAGATCACTGATATAACTATTGTGCTAGTAAAGCTTCCCAGGACTGATGTTAGCATTGTGGAAAAAAAACAAGCCAAGCACATTAACCATTAAATTAGAACCAAAAAATCATGAATCTTTTTCCTACAGGAACATGTTTTTTTTTTTCTCTGAATGATATAACAATGTATAAACACTAAATAGTCTATTTAAGGATTGCGGTGAAAGGTACTGGGCTGCACACCAGTTGTTTTGCCTAATTAATGTGAAAAAAGTTTTCATTAGAAAGCTGTTGTCAGTGATGTGTGGCTCCTTCGCCACGTCCAGCGTCATGTAACTTTTTTAATTGTTACCCAGTTGAAGCTCGGTGTAACTGCTGTTCAGTGGATTGCTCGCCTTTGTGTTTAATACCACCAGCTCCTGATCCCTGCTCTGCTCATCACGCCTGACCATTACATGCCTCCAGGAGCAGAACTAATTCCGTTAGTCTTTCCTGTCCACCATTACGCTTATTACACTAAAGAGAAGAAAAGTTAAATGAAAAGAAGGTGTATACTTGTGTTTGTGTGTGTGTTTGTGTGTGTGTGTGTGTGTGTGTGTGTGTGTGTGTATGTGTGTGACCTGAAATAGTGCTATACAATAGCCTTTATTCTCAATAACATCAGATATCCAGTTTGTCTTCCCTCTGTGTTTGATTTTGTGTGTTTGTGTTTTCCTTCTAATGCCAACATTGTTCTGTGACACCCACAATGCTCCACTGCGTTCAATCAACCATGTGTGTGTGTTTCTTCTCTACAAGACAGTACCTTAGATTAGATTTTCCATTACATTCCCGGCCATACATTCACACATCCAGTCCTATTCTGCAATAAGATCAATTAATGAACTCATCTAATGATATAATAGCATAAAAATATAATGTTTAAAGGGATTCATTATCAAACATGCTTCATTATTTCATTCAATGTGTGTGTGTGTGTGTGTATGTGTGTGTGTGTTGTTTTATAAAGCCGGCAGGTTTTAACCAGTATGGCGTGATTATCGTTGCCCATTGACATTTTCAGGGGACATTTCCCTTATTTCCTTTTATATGATCTGATTTCATAATAGCTTTCCATCCCATAAAAACATATAGTTTAATGGGATTCATTATCAAACATGCTTCATTATTTCATTCAATGTGTGTGTGTGTGTGTGTATGTGTGTGTGTGTTGTTTTATAAAGCCGGCAGGTTTTAACCAGTATGGCGTGATTATCGTTGCCCATTGACATTTTCAGGGGACATTTCCCTTATTTCCTTTTATATGATCTGATTTCATAATAGCTTTCCATCCCCTTTTGCTCTAGTGATAATGATTAAGAGTTGCTCAGGAAGTAAGAGAAGATGAATGTGCATTTTTAGGGTTCTTGAATTGCTGACTAGGTGTTCAGATAATCAGGGTCTTTTTAAAATATTCCTGCAATTTTTTTAGGAAGCTGGGGTCAGCCATGAGAGCGCCCCCTGGAGCACAGAGGGTTTAGCGACTTGCAAAAAAGAGCCCAAGAGGGGCAGCTTGGCAACACTGGTGCTTGATCACCTGAGCTTCCGATCAGTAGCCCAGAGCCTTAATCATTGAGCTACCACTCATATATTTGTGTTAGTTCCTAAGAATATTTTAACCAATCACAACCGTGCACTGAGCAGCACTATATAATAGGTAATGATTTTATTTGTAGACTGAAGATTGCTTTGTGGTCAAAACTTGAAACCTGTAGAAAGTCTTTTGCATCATTAAAAAAAAATGCGTTTTTTGAAGCGTGTGTTGTTTGAGGTTAGATAGGCATGCCAATCATTTAGAGGTGTCGGTATTATATGTCTAAATGATTGGCAGGTGCTATTCGCCCATGAAGGCCTGGACGTGTAGACGTGTGTGTGTGGTTTCTCAGGTTTGAAATAAAAAGACAGCCAGACACCCAAGAGACCAAACTACTCTATATGGACAAAAGAATCAGGACACCTGACTTTTCCAGCCATATGTGGTTCCCGCCAAAACTGTGAGCAAACAATATTATAAGATTAGCATGGATTCAGTGGCATCAAATTCTTATTTGATTGAATTTGGAGACCCAAATCTGTTCCAGCATCACAATGCCCCATACACAAAGCCAGCTCTATGAAGATATACTTTACATGGTGTTGGAGTGGAAGATCACCTGCTATAGATCTCTGAGTTCAACCATTGGAACGATGAATTGAAACTCTGACTGCACCTCAGGCCTCCTCACCTCACCTACACCCATGTGGTGGAACATCTTTTTAGAAGAGTGGAGATTATTATGACAGCAAATGGCACATATGAATCTTATTGTCAGGTGTTCACAAACTTTTATACATATAGTTTTTTTTTTAAGCAAAGCTGCTGGTGAGGCAGGAGAAAGATTAGCACATTTTAGTTTATTTTTGTCAGTAAGTGCTGAATTTTTGTTTCATTCTCAGGAATAAATGAATATGCTGCATAAAATGCTATGTTGTGTGTCAGAGATTACACACTGCACAAGGTTTTTGTTTACACTTTGCACTTATATATATATATATATATATATATATATAAACTCTTACCTGCACCTAACACACACACAGTTTCAGGTTCATTGTGTACATGCATTTGTGCTTTAAGTCTATTACACGAGGGCCTGGAGTTGATGGATCACTTGTTTACTTCTACCAACACACTGTTTTCTCTCTGCATTTGGCTGTAATTAATCTACATAATCTAAAGAATATAGACTTCAAGGTCATAAAATATCAGTAATTGCAGCACAGCATACTACATCCTGAGCCGATCTGAACTTTACCTTAGAGTCTCGTTATGCTAATTGACCACATTTTAGACATTAGTTGGTGTTTTATAAGTAAGTGTTAGTGTACAGGCATTAAAGGCATTGCAGGTTGAAAACCAGAGTCATGGCTCAAAGTAAAATGATCATTTATTACATCTTAAGTATGTGCTTTTATACCTAAAGTCACAGTGGATCCAGAAACAACCACACAAGCACTGCAATGGAAAAAATAAATCGTAGCAAGTAAAAATATCTTAAATTTTGTAATAAACCAAATGTATATATATTATACCTACAGTATCTAGAGAAGAATTTCTCACAATACAATTGGAATGTGCTTTTTGAGCATCGCATTTTACCTTCATTCACTATTTGCTCTCATGATAACCTCCAAATTTCTGGGAAGATGTTCCACTGAGTCTGTTGTAGGTGAGGTGTGGAGGCCTGGGGTGCAGTCAGCATTCCAGTTTATCCCAAAGGTGTTCAATAGGGTTGAGATTAGAGCTCTATAACAGGAGATCTTCCACCCCAAACTATGTGAAGCATATCTTCATTGAACTGGCTTTATGCATGGGGTATGTTCCTGCTGGAACAAGTTTGGGTCTCCTAGTTAAAGTGAAGGGAAAATTAAATAAATCCAAAGACATCCAATACAAATTAATGCCTCCAATTTTGTGGTTTAAGGAAGAACTGCATAAGGATGGAATATTCAGTTGTCACAATACTGTTCATAAAGTGTTTTCCAGATATGTGTGATTTATTTCTAACATTACATTTTATTGTACTGGCAAATTTTTTTAAATGAATGCAAAAAATTAGCAACATCTGCCAGAATTATACAATATATTAATATTATTTTTTATTATAATGAATGACTAATAACTAAATTTGTAAGTAATAAGTTATAGACTTGCCATTACAAGCGACACATATTTTTCATTTGTTCTCAGGGCACATGGAACCACACTACAATGTCCTGTTTGCCTGGGGTACAAAAATACGACAGTAATACAACCATACAATATGGAATCTTTTTGCCATCTATTACCATTAAACAAACTTTCAATACAAAATAAAAATGGGAATGTTGACACATCAAATGAAAAATAAAACCTTTCTTGCTAGGTCTTCAATTTTATATATACTATGTCAAGGCAAGTCAGACTGATGTTATAATACTAAGTACATTTCATCAAAATAGCCTTTTAAACCTTCACAGACATCCGACATTGCATAACATCTGAAGCCATGTTATATATATCGCTTTACTGAGGTACGGGTTCTTTTGACCTTCTTGACAATAGCGGTCAGCATGTGGGACTTTTAAAAGCTACGCAGGCCAAAAAGGTTTTTAGACATAAACATACAGTGGCTTTTCCAGGTTAACTTTTAAATTAAAGAGAGAAAAGCAAAAATAAAGAAAAACATGTGTTGTAAAGAGATAGACAGAAAGGAGAAGAGGGTAATGGTAAGTGGTGGCCTCAAGAACCTCTTGTTCCTTGCATTAGTTTTTTTTTCTCTCTATTTATGTCTTTTATTTATCTAAAGGTGATACAGTACACACTAAGCCAAGGACTCAACATCAATTACCAATGAGCTAAGACCTGAACACTGCCCTGAACAACCGCTGCGTAATATATAAGAGTTTAGTTACAAACTGTAGTGTTGCTTGACCTTTTTGGCTCTCCACAATTTGTCAGTTTTTAGGTATTTCATTGTTGTGTCATCTACAGATGCATGTTAAAAGTTTGGAAACTCCTAGTCTTTTATGGTTCTCGAGGCCGTTTGTTTATCCAAGACAAAGGAGACGTTGGAGACTTATTCCAGATGAAAGGAATCCTAAACCAACATTGTTACTTCACCATACAACAAGACAATGACCTGAAGCTGTCAATGACCAAGCTCTGTAAGCGTCATTTAGAGAGAAAACACTTAGCTGAAGTCTTATCTATCATGGAATGGCCTGCCCAGTCACCGCACCTAAATCCTATTGAACTGCTCTGGGATGAACTTTGTGGCAAGGTCAAAAAGGTCTCTCTAACTTCTAAAGAACTTTGGCAAGTTTTACAAGAGGCACAGAAAATCATTTAAGCTTTGAGCTGGGATCATTTGGAGATGCTGAGAGTGTGTAAAGCTGTTATTCATTCAAAGGGAAGATTGTATAATGAAAATAAAGTGTACCATTTTACATTTATATTTTGTTTTGGTCGAAGTAAATCTTTATAATGTTACAACCTTGTCGCATAGTAACACAAAGGAACATGCATGTGTCAATCAAAAATTATAAATAACTTGTTGTTTCCAAACTTTTGACAGACTCTGTATTTAATCTTGGTTTTTATCAGATATTTAAACTGAAATAATTCAATCCAGTTCCCCTCTCCATTAAATACCAGAATTCTAATTTAGTCGATTAAGGTATACTTCAAATATATACCCTTCTTCTTCTTCTTTCGGCTTCACCCATTAGGGGGCGCCACAGCGGATCATCCGTCTACATACCCCCTGTCCTCTACATCTGCCTCTTTCAAACCAACTACCTGCATGTCTTCCTTCACCACATCCATAAACCTCCTCCTTGAAATTCCTATTTTCCTCCTTCCTGGTGGCTCCAGATGATAATAATCACATGGCTGTCAATGTTGCTTTGTGAAGTCTTGCCAGTCGTAAGCTATGTTCAAGTCCTCACTATTTCATGTTACATGTTTGTTTAAAAAAATTAATGCCTAAAATCTTAAATCACATTGTTTTGTTTGTTTGTTTTTCAAAGAACTATTCATGCAGATACTTACACCTCTAACAAATCAGGTTTGGTCTTGTTTTTGCTTGAATAAGGAATTTTCTTTCAAAAATGTAATTAGCCCAATTTTTTGCTGTACCACTGAGAGCCGAAATGCCTGCAGTAGGTGTTAAATTTTGATTTCGCACATCTTTTGGTATGGATTTTGCATTATGGAAATGAGTATAGATTATGAGTCTTTTATAAAGGGTAAGTAATATCAGTGGTGACCTTTCCCGAGTGAGCTATGAAGATATTTGGACATTTTAATAAAAAATTTCCAGCCACCGGAAATTCAAATTCTGAAAAAAGCCAAAATCGGAGAAGAAGTAAATCATAGGAGATTTACAATAAAGTGTGTATTGATCAGGAAACCCAGATGAAAGGATTAGAAACCATCATGAGACGATCTTTGTTGTTGAGTTACCTTGATTTTCTCAAAATGACCGAGACAAACTGTAAGAACTGCTGTAATGAGACTGATAGTAAGACACAAAGCTCCTTCTGACACGTCAGCATTAATGTTCTCATAATGTAGTTTGTTATTTCAAGCCAAGTAGATTAATGCAATCGGTTGTTTTTTAACAAAAAACAATTGCAACCATTTAGCTGCTTATGTTATACAAATGAAAATGTGTTCTGTGTTCTGAAATGCTTCACAGCCACCAATATCTTGATTTATAACTAAATACATCGACCAGGCATAACATTAAGACATTATAACAGCATGACCTGTAAAGTGATGATCTCTTCATCATGGCACCTGTTAGTGGGTGGGATTTATTTATTCGGCACCAAGTGAACATTTTGTCCTTAAAATTGACGTGTTAGAAGCAGGACAAATGTGGGAGTTTGACAAAAGCTAGACGTCTGGGTCAGAGCATCTCCAAAACTCAGCTCTTGTGGGATGTTCCTGGTCTGCAGTGGTCAGTATTTATCAAAAGTACTCCAAGAAAGGAACAGTGGTGAACCGGTGACAGGGTTGTGGGCGGCAGAGGCTCATTGATGCACGTGGGGAGCGAAGGCTGGTCCGTGTGGTCCAATCCAACAAACGAGCTCCTGTAGCTCAAACTGCTGAAGTTAATGATGTTTATGTTAATGTTCTATGGCCATAAGGTTATGCCTGTTTAGTGTAAGAAGTCGTTAACAACGTCAATGTGTCCGAGCAAACAGAGTGTTTCTGATGTGCATTTCTTTATCAGCTCTTTCCATTCTGAGGGTAATTGTTTAAATTCCTACCCATTTTTTTCAAATGTCTGATTGATTTCTGTAAATATGAAGTCAATTACTAATCCTTCAGTTAAATATATTTACTACACACTGCTGGACTCAGTTTCTCCTCTCCATGACGCTGGTGTCAAATTAAGGCTGGAAAAATCTGACTTGTGTCACTTAAACTCAGTAATGTGGAGTTATATTTAGCTGATCCGTTGACGCTATTGTGCTATTTTCCTGCTAATGTTGGCCTGTCAGTAATGTCAACAGCATGGCTTTTTTTTTACCCAGAATAGGGCTATCAGCAACAATGCCTGTATACTCTGCTGGATGTGCTGTGGTGTCATCCATAACCATGACAGAGGTGGAAGAGCATACTGCGGTGACTCATGTTTTCCATCTGGCACTATATACAGCACTTAGCGCCAACAAGATCCGACTTATTAGCAAGAAACAAAGGATTAGCGCACTCATCCTCTTTTAAGCCACTTCCTTGTTGACAACCTTCTTGATAAGACGAGACTTAGGGGGTGGTGGGAGTTGGAGCACAATGTAGCAAGGACTGTTGTTAGGTTACACAACAGTACAGTACACTACAATACACAACAGTAGCTTTGCTTACAAAAAAGTACTTTATTTATCCACACTATCACCTTCAAAATAATCTTCTTTCACAGCAAAATAGTGCTCCAATCGTTCCTGGCACTTCTGGAATATGTGATTCGTGCTGGATCTCCATAATGGTTTCAAAACAGCGATCTTTAAGCTGGATCTTCATTTCAAAATGCTGAGTCAGCAGGAGACAAATCTGCCGAGCAGGGCAGGTGCAGAGGTGAGATCACGTGGATTGTTCTCCCATGATCATCATGCGCAAGTTGCCGAACGTTGAAAGTCTTCCTGATCTCTCGTCCGTCTCCAGTGATGTTCTCCCGCTCTCTTAGAAGCGAAAACACCTCGAATGTCAACCTTATGTCATGTCAAACGTCTCTGTGGCAGATTTGCCCAGTTTCATGCAAAATTTCATATTTGCTCTTCGTTCTAACTTGATATCCGTGATATCCAGATGAACGTGAATAGAATAGCACCAGATAACACCATTAGTCTTGAAACTTTTAGATACCACCTCATACTTTGCAAAGATTATAGAGTGGATGATGTCTGTTAATCAGAAATGCATGCTCACCATGGTGACCACGTTTGTCATACAAAGACTCTTCTTTTTACATTTTGACCTTCTAAGATTTTTTGTCAGGAGTTTGCTGTAACCTGGCAAATACCCCTGCTGTAATGAACACACATCTGAAAATGATCTGAAAATAAATGAACACAACATACTGAAAGTGTTTTGGTGCATTGTGTAATACTTTAGCTTTAATAAAATAAAAAATAAAAACACCTTCAAAGAAGTTTTTACAAGCTCTAATGCTTGTCACTGTCACTTTGGATTAGGCTGAGGTAGCGCCTGCTGGTTGTTTTTGCCATGGATGACTGACATGTTTGTCATGATCTAGAGCTTTTTCTCAAGTCAGCAATCTTCTCAGTGGGGCTGTAATCAACAAACAGCTCTCTAAGTCAGCCATTCAGACAAAACTCAATATGACAACTTGGGAACTGCTTGAGTTTCTCAGCTGCAATCAGAAGACATACCAACTGGCCCACTTGATATAATTTGAAGTACACTATCAGTTCCAAGAAAACTGTGTATCAATTGAAACAGAAAGATATCCTTTATCTCACATGGAAAGAAAATCTGCTTATTCGGCACATCCCAAAGTAGGAAAGTTATTTATTTATTAATTTATTTATTTATTTATTTATTTATTTATTACCATAAATACATTTTTGTATAAATACAATATTGAATTGTTTAATTGAATTGTTTCAATTTTTTTACCCAAAAAAGCTAAGAAATGAAATATTCATGAATGGATGAATATTCTGGCTAATGTGTGCTCTGGAGCTTTACTCTGTTCTTAACAAAGTCGTGATTACATTAGATTAAATTCGGTCAACCTACAGAATAACTTTCATAATTAAATCCTCCTTGATTTCATTATATATCTTGTAATGTTTATGGTAAATTGTTGGTTTTACACTGTGTATATTTAAACAAAAATGACAAATGCTAACAAGATAGCTAGATAAATAATTAGCATACGCCAAACTGAACTTATTACCCATCTTAGGCCATGTCCACACTAATATGTTTTTAATATGCTAAAGGGGGATCAACACAATATTAGACAGGGGGTCATGATGGATGTTATGCCTGAATAGTGGGTATTATGTTATGTCTGGTCAGTATAGATCAGTGTGTTGTTAAGTGTTGTATTCCTGGCACATGCGAGAGCAACATTGTGACCCCCTCAAACCCGCCTCATCTCGAACTTCACCTTCGAATTCTACACCTACATAATGCTCGTTTACTGCGTAAAGATAGCAAATCCTCCCATTTCAACAGGAGAGCTTCCAATCCAAGTTCCCACACAAGACCCAACTGTCACTTTCAATGAAAGAAGATATCCAATAATGTCAGTGGGGATTTTTTTTTTCATTTGCTATTCCTTTGCTGTGCCACACTTTTAAGCATGGGATGATTCATGCTTCCCTACATGCAATATCTGGAACAATCAAATCCATTTTTTTCACGTTAAGAATCTCACGCTGAACCAGGCAAATCCTTTGGAGGGTTTTTTAAATGATTGCTCTATGCTTGATGCCTCTACTTCATGTACAAATTTTATCTCATCCTTAGCATGATTTATGAGATTGATCAAACCGCACATGCAATAGCATGAGCTTCCCTGATGGGTTCGACTAATCAGAAATTCCCCGTGACTTCTGCCTCATAATAGTGCCGACTCAAAAGCACTCTCTCTTTAGAAAAAAGTTGTGTGTAGATAATAAAAAATGCATTAAATTGAAAACCTACTTGAAAGGTCAAAGGGGCTGTTTTACACTTCAAGTTTATGGTCCCATAGTCCAGCGTCGGGGTCAGAGACACTCGAGAGATTGTTGTGAAAGGCTCGCTACACTGGGAGAACGTATAATGAGCTCTGCTTCCTTTGCTTCGGCTCGGGTCTTGGAGGTCACGCTCCGAAACCTCGTCCTGCCCGCAACTTCGGTTTCCAAACTAATGGAAATGGATCACTGCATGCAAGAAGAGGTACATTTTCAAAGAGTGTGGACCAGAACCAGACATGAATGCATTATGCAGATGGAATTATACATGAATACAAATACAAATGCGAATAAGAGACATTTTGTTCTGATACAAAGGTTCACAGAGCTTCTGGTTGAGACTTTCATTCTGCAAAAAAGGACCAGCGATGCGACATATAATGAATATAAGAAGGGAATTTTTACTTTATTGTACATGCAAGCAAGCAGGCAGATATAAAAGTTAAGCCCCATTCATGCAAGTTATACATTCATCCTTATGGATATTGTAATTTGTGATGAGAGTAGTGAGCAGGTTGAGAAGATCCTGGAGAGGTGGAGGTACATGCTGGAGAGAAGGGGAATGAAAGTCAGTAGGAGTAAGACAGAGTACATGTGTGTGGATGAGAGGGAGGGCAGTGGAGGGGTGCAGTTGCAGGAAGAAGAGGTGATGAGTTAAAGTATCTGGGGTGAACAGTGCAAAGTAATGGAGAGTGTGTTAGAAAAGTGAAGAGAAGAGTGCAAGCAGGGTGGAGTGGGTGGAGAAGAGGAGCAGGAGTAAAAGAGTCAATTTATAAGATGGTGTTGAGAATTTCATTGGGAGTGACGATTAAGTTTATTAATGCAGGTAAGATGTTTTCAAGACGAGGTGAGAGAGGCGCGATCAGGATGGTTTGGTCATGTGCAGATAAGGGACATGAAGTGGAAGAATATGGAGCTTCCAGGCAGGAGGAAAAGTGGAAGGCAGCTGAAAGAAGAAAAAGTTTTATTTCCACCCAGATGTGGTTTGATCTTCAGTTATGACTTCAAGCAACTTTATCATGCAAACAGATTTGATTTATATTTCCATCACTCTTTAAAGCAAATTTAACTTCCGGAGTTGCGATGGACGATTGCAGGATCTGCACATGGTCCTAATTTCTTTCTTCTGGTCATATCATGGATTGAGGAGATCGCAGCAGAAGCATTAGCATGTAGCTTGTGCATTAGTGCATTAATGTATTTTATTAGGACATGCATTACACTTCTGATCTATTGAAAGCGATCAATAATAATGATCAGTTCTATGCACTTTTTTTTTTAGATCAGGGTTGTGTTAGTAGAGACCCTGCTAATGCCATGGATTTATAGATCATAAATTTAAGTAGAGATTGTTTGCTGTTGGTTGCTGATTGCTTACTTTATTAATGGCGCTAATGCTTATTAATAGACATTCTTCAGACCCTAAAGAGCATATCACAAGGTGTCCCACAAGGTTCTCATTTAGGCTCATTTTATTCACCTGCACACAGTCCATTTGTAGCCAGCATGCTATGAGGTATAATGAGTGTAACTGGGGTCTCTGTCATTTCTCACTATAACACAAATTCGAAGAGTGCGAGCCACAAGGTCACACAGGCATCACCATTGACAAAACACAGTGTTGACTTTCACGTCACACTGATGATACACAGCCATACTAATCAGATCGGCCAGATTCAGAAGCACAGCACGGCTATGACCAGGTCAAAGGTGTACAGGTTTTGATGAGTCCAAATTTGTTTGCTTCTAAATTCTGAAAAAAAAAATAATAATAAATAATAATAATAATTTGGGATGCTAACAGTAGGGGTGCTGATGTCATTCAGAGAGGACACAAGCTCCTGTTAAAGTAACTGGTTCTGTCTTTTGTACATTTATTTAATCGATTATTTTATATTATTATTCATTTATTATAATATAAAATAATCGAATAAATAAATGTACAAAAGAAGATAGAAAAAGAAGATTGTGACCACCAATCTACACAACGCCACAAGAGACAACCACTCTGTGTGTGTGTGTGTGTGTGTGTGTGTGTGTGTGTGTGTGTTTTTACATCTTTAACAGAGGATCCGGTGTGTACTGTCATGGCGATGATGAGTCACTGTCTGTAATCACAATAACTACTTTCTCAAGAATGGCTTTATTTAATGACATCATGCTGATTGTAATGAAATGGAAAAAATATTACTAGAAATATATCTAAAAGCATATTGCATCATCAAAACGCACACGTTGTGTCTTTCTTTCTGTTAAGCTTCACGCTCAATTATTAATGCATGTTTCACAATTCCTCAGCTAGAACTTTCTGTAATGCATTAGCTCATAAAATATAAAAGAAATTCAGAGCCTGTGGTTTTTGTTTTTTTTTCCTGCAGAATTTCTGTGCATATTTTTATGCGCAAGAGTCAACAAAATCTGTTCATGTTTTTATTATGCAGGTTTTTTGTGGGTTTTTTTTATTTATTTAGTTTTTTGCTTAGAACAGAAAAACTCCTGTTTTGTTGTTTGGTTTCTCTAATGCATTAGCTCATAAAATATAAAAGAAATTCAGAGCCTGTGGTTTTTGTTTTTTTTTTCCTGCAGAATTTCTGTGCATATTTTTATGCGCAAGAGTCAACAAAATCTGTTCATGTTTTTATTATGCAGGTTTTTTGTGGGTTTTTTTTATTTATTTAGTTTTTTGCTTAGAACAGAAAAACTCCTGTTTTGTTGTTTGGAGAAAGAAAGAAAAGAGATGTGTGTTAAAAAACAAAGGATGCAGGTGGTGGCAGAGCTGCGAAAGCTGGTAGTAATAATCACATGATATTATAAAGAATAGAACATTTCCCAATAAACTGCTAAATATTTGATGTTGAGTAGTAATATTTTAGCAAAAAAAATGTTTTACTTTAAATGCAATAATATACTATCTATCTATCTATCTATCTATCTATCTATCTATCTGTCTGTCTGTCTGTCTGTCTGTCTATATCTATATCTATATAATAACACATGATTAACACATGGAGTATATCTTGCATATGTGTGTGTGTGTGTGTGTGTGTGTGTGTGTGTGTGTGTGTGTGTGTGTGTGTGTGTGTGTGTGTGTGTTTAATGTTTTAACTCTCAGAAACCTCTATTCCTTAATTCATAGGTTATAAATAACAGTTGGACTACAGTCAGTTCTGATATTTTTCCAGTCTATAAATAAGCGTGAACTGGAAACTGCTAACTCAGAGACACTCAACCATGTTTACAGAGGTCAAGCCAAACAAGATAATATTACAATGTATTTGACTGTTATGGTTAAAGGAGCTTGAAATCACTCAGGGATTTTATCAGAGTGGAGAAAAAACCCAAACTAAAGCACACACAAATAAATATTGAAAGAGCTGGCATTTGGGTAGCCTTCTCCTATTCAATTCACTTCCTCATGCTATTTACTCTGAAAAATAAATAAAAATGTTTGCCCATTCTGATAAGTGCATTATATGCCATGTCTTTTTGTATTTTTGCTTTTTCGTTAAAAAAAAAAAAAAAAACAGGAGACATGTCTCTCAGAAGGCTAAACCCAGTGCACTTTATCTGGCTTCACTTAACTACACTCACCTCTTTATGACCTTGCTTTAGAAAGCCCCGTGGACAAAAAGACATCATCAGATTCAGGTCATGCTGCTGTGTAAGCACTTCCATACAGTATCCCTGGTAAACATGTTCCTGCTGAAAGGTACAACAAAAACAGGCAGGATTTTTTTTTTTATATATAAAAGCTAAATACTGTGAATGATCTCCTATTGCAGGTTGTCACTACTATTTCCAGATGGCACTGAGTACCTATTTTATATATTAATGAACAATTAGAAGGATAATTGTAGTGATCTATATATACTGATATACTGATGTAGGTGATGTGAGGAGGTCTGGGATGCAGTCAGCATTACAATTCATCCCAAAGGTTGAGGTCACAGCTCTCTCATCAAGATATTTCACTCTATACTCCACATCTTCATGGGGTTGGAAAGAGAAAAATGAATGCTTCCACATCCAAAAACATCCTGTACAATTGTGTGCCATGGACTTTGTAATAAAAGTTTGGAAAATAACCATAAATGGCTGAAAAAGTCACACTTTTGTCCATACAGATGGTGTTTTAAGTTCTTTTGAATGATGAAGGACTATATGTTAATTAGCAATTTAAAAAGGAAATTCTTTCTTTGCATATCCTAGCGATGTTAAGAAGCTAGGTTTATAGTACACGGTCAGCAATGATACAGTTCCCCTGGAGCACTGAGGGTTAAGGGCCTTGTTCAGGGGCCCAAAAGAGGCAGTTTGGAAATACTTGTGCTTGAACCCTGGCCTGTTGATCAGTAACCAGTCAGTAATTTTGGCCTCAAATGAGCTAATTGGTTAATGCTCTGGGTTACTGATTGTTTCAAGACCCAGGTATGCCAAGCTCGGGGCCCCTGAGCAAGGCCCTCGACCTTCAGTGATCCAGGGGGCTGTATCAAGGAAATATTTCCCTGCGCAGTAATGTACATGTGACAAATAAAAAGTACCTTTCTTTGTCAAACAATAGTGTGACCTATGGTGGTTTTAAAACCTCAGCGTCTTGTTTATCACAACTCTGAACACAGCTGCAATAAAACAGCAAGTTATACCCTGATTTACTGAAGGTAACCATGTGGATGTGTGTGAAATCAAACGCAAAGTTTATAACACTGATATACAAACAGGGTCCACAGAGAATTATGACTTGAGCGAAATGAGCAAACGTTAAGTCTAATTTGCTCTGATGAATATGCAATTCGAGGTGTTCTTTCTTTTCAGCTTGAAAAAAAATTACTTTCCTGTTCATTTTTGTTTTCACACTGCACTTAAAAGGCACAGGTATTGCTTATGTGACTAAAAACATGAGTTCATAAGACGTAAGTCTCTATCAGTGCCACGGGAATTCATTCAACTAGAAGAAATCAGACGTGGATGTCAAACAGACTGCTGCACATCTGGTAGCACAGACGAGTTCATGAATTCAGGATTTAAACTATAGCAAAAGGAAACCTGTTTTTTGGAACCAGATGTTTAGAGGTAGATGGAAAGTGATGAGGTGGAGGGAAATTGAATCTGATCTAAATCACTGATTAAGTTTGCTTGTGTCATTAAAAAAAGGCAAATTTTTGCAAATTTTAATTTGAGAACACATCTTCCAAAAGTGAGGCAGGATCTAAGGCTACATCTACACTAATCTGGCTGTATGTTCTTCAAAATTTCAAAATCATTTTATCATCGTTTCCTAAAAGTTGCTCATCCACGCTGAAAAGTTTGAAAATGCTCACGTCCCTGTACTGTGCACGCCTTTGATTTTACAGTCCACAACTCCTCTTCAAATTGATCCAGTTTGGAGAGAGTTTTCAAAAAGCTACGTTTCGTTGACTAAAAATGGCGTCTCTGTGTAAGGGAAAGGCCAAAATAGAGAGAAAAATATGCTTTTTCAAATAAGAACACATTAGTGTGGACATAAAGAAGGTCCCCTGGTGGTCTAGTGGTTAGGATGCGGCGCTCTCCCGCGTTCGATCCCCGGTCAGGGAACCAACCTCAGCCACTCTTAGTGCCGGTCCCAAGCCCGGATAAATACGTCAGGAAGGGCATCCAGTGTAAAGAAATAAAGATCGAAACAGAGTTGAGGTGATCTACAAACAGGAAACATTAAGACCTGTGGAGACCAAATAGGCATCACAAAATCGTCTTGTTGCCTTAGGAGTACAAAAACTAGAACCAAGCGAAAACTTTGCATAAGTCAAATTTATTTTACAAGCATAGCAATTATGAAAGAGCCAGTTTTTTTATACTGTGAATGTGAATGTGTCTAATTATCTATCTAGAACCCCCCCCCTATCCACCACATGGTGTGCATATTCACATACGGTAGATACAATGAGTTATTATTTTTTGTGCTCGACTCTTAAATCCTACATAAATGCTCATACTAAATCAGCCTGGACATTTTTACTAGTAATTCAGTGTCACAGAGTGATGAAACATTACAGCTAACTACCGCCTAATATTTCTCCCGTCTTCTTTGACAAATAGATCCCAGTGAGCCGGTTGGAACTCTGTTACTTGACATTTTAGGGCGCTTTAAATTCATGCGACGTGATTGATCCAGCCTAGCAAGAAGACTCAGGGGAGACACATTTCTGGTTAATGGTCCAATAATGGTGTGGGTAAAGAAAGCGTGAATGGAAAAAAAAGACCCAGGATTCTATTGACTCCTATTGCACAACCATGGAGAAGGTGTTTCTTTATAGAGCCTGAGGCACTAAGTTACATAAGGACACATTTATGATACGTGTCTAACTTATTGTATGTTATGAATTAGTTTTGATTGGCCTAGTTCTTCATCATTATTGTCTGAGGCAAGGATTTGCCAGTTATAATTCTCTAGGAGATCTGGACAGTCTTCCATTTCAATAGGAAATAACACTCACAGAGACATTTTTTTATCAAGCCAAGTCAACAAACTCATCCACTTGAATGCAGACATTGAATGTCATTCATGAGCAAAAAGACTATTCATGAGCAGAAATTAGGTTTGATTCAAATCCTTATGATCCCACAGCCATCTCCAGACACAATCCATGTCAGAATATTAATTGTACTTTCAGAAATGTTGCGCTGTCACTCTCACCTGTCAATCAAACCCGTCAATGTATGTGTAAGAGGGTAGAAAGCGCTTTCGTCAACTTCCCTGTGATGCAGAAGTTTGAAAAGATGCAATTTAACACCAGACATCTCAGGAAGTGCTAGCCTTTACGTCTTCCTGATGTAGCTGCTGGGTGAAACGGATAGCAGGCTAGTGAACAGGATTTGGCAGATAGGAAAAAATACTTGATTCTGATTGGCTACATTTTACTTTTAAATGTGCAAATTTAATGACTGTTCTAAACGATTATTCTACCAAATGATTTCTAGCTTTATCTAGCCGAATTACTAATCAAATTTTATCTTTTTAATTAGTTTTGTACCACTAACATCAACGACAGCTCTAAATTCTCAGTGCTGTCAAGTGAGTGTGTGTTACACAATTTTAAAGCCTTTTGCCGATTTCTCTCGGGTGGTTATTCAGTTCCACATCATGCATTAAACTAGTGCTAACCTAACTGTGGATCATATATACTGAATATAATAGGCATGTGCGTCTGCATGACTGAGGCTGATGCGATTTCAATGCATAGCCAACGATATGATACATTAAGGATACAAGTGAAGAAGTTACCAAAGCGATTATAATGCAGTACGATCCGATTTGATTCAACACAATGTGATATATATATATATATATATAGCATCATAAAAAATGCTATGCAATTCAATATATTACAGATAGTTTGCTTTTATGTCTTTGGTTCAGACAGACAGCAAATCAGGGTAATGAATGAATATCCAATACATCATAATGTTATGATTTTCCAACATTATATTTGTGATTCCAGTCATTTGCAGTCACACCACTTTTACATTTTGTGGCATGGAAACTTTTATCACTCTGGAATCTTCCTTAGATGGTGGACTTCTTAATTCCCTTTCCAGACCTTCCCATCAATCACATTACAGACAAAAAAGGAGAGATAGACTCAAAGAGAGAGAGAGAGAGAGAGAGAGAGAGAGAGAGAGAAAGAGAGAGAGAGATGGAGGAAGAGACAATGAGAGAAAGACATAGACACAGAGAGAGGGGATGACAATGATAGAAGGAGGCCAAGGTTATTGATCTCCCCTGCTGACAGGGATAAATGGAGAGGGATTGGGGAATAGAATGAGATTTTTCAACTCTATACTGTCTGTCAGGTGGAATGTCTTTAACCTACTGGTTCAACTGTAATTATTCAGTGGCACATAATGTCTCAGGTGTTCTAGAGGACATCTCAGTGTAACAGCATCACACAACAGAACTAATTCCTTAATGGGTAAAGGAATTATATGTGGAAGAAAATGCTCACGTGAGATCTGTGTTGTGCCTCAAAGTAAAATCAAGCTACTGTTCGCTTTTACTTTGCGAATAATAGAATTTTCAGTTAAAGAACAAATATATCATGCTTTTTTTTAACCATATATAATATATAAGGCATATATGTCCATACAGCGGAGTCCCTAGCTATCTTTAATTGACGGTTGAAGACCTTCCTCTTCCTGGAACACTTAAACTAACACTTTCCAAGTTTGCTTTGTTTGGTGGAGGAAAAAAAAACTCAACAGAGTTGTAGGCTGATTTATATTAAGTTGTAATCTGGCGTAGCAGTGTAGAATAATTCATTGAGAGACTCAAAGCACTTTTGTACGATGCTCTGGACACGTCTGGTAAATGCCGCAAATTTAAATGCGAATATATAAAATGTGTGTTTTCTCCTCACAGTTTGAGGTGAATTCCTGCCATATTTCCTGCTATGACTAATATTTCCGTTGCACCAATTCAGTTCATTCATGTGTTTTGTAAGCTCATGTTTTGTAGATCGTTGTCTTCCTTCTGCCTTCTAGAATTCAGTGCTCGATTATTCTAAATAAGATCCTAATGCTCAGATTGTATTCTGCCAAATCACTTTGTATCGAAGTATCTGCCAATAAAAATGTAAATATATCAAACCTGTAATCGTGTTTACAGGAATAACTATAAATTATAGATTTCCGTACGCATGTAGAAGCAGACTTACGACATTGACAGGGATGATGATTAATCAGAACATCCTTTTTTTGTGTGTCTTTTTTTTTTTTTTTTTTTTGACGTGCAGACGTTTACTCTGATATATGAGAGCTATGGATCTCATGTTCAGCATTAAGATTTGCTAATAAACAACTTCAGGCAATGGGCCAGCTCCTTCCATTATTTAAAGACGTGCTCATTAATAACTACGGAAAATAACCGAGTTCGCAACTGCCATTCTTTAAAATTATTGAGTTCCTGCCAGACTTTTGTCTTTTTTATTTGACAGGCGAACAAACTCATTTTCTTGTCAGTACTGAGCGTTAGATTGCACACCGTCTGGTTGGATGTTTATTTATCTTAATTGTGCAGTGAGATCATTATGGGTGACACCATGGGTGGGTGGTGTAAATACAGAATCTGTGTGCAAACATGTGAAGCATTTTTTTGACGAGCTAACGCATAATTATTTCGAGATTTTCACAAAAAAAAAAAAAAAAAAAAACAGAACCGATTTTTTGGGATAGTAAATACTGGTGACGGTCATTTTAGGTAGAAGGGTTTTTAAAGGGTCAATTGATAGCTGGGAATCTGAAAACATCTGAAACTAGATGTTATAAACATGAATGATAGGCTAAATGATGTGGACACCTGATTCGAAAGTGCTTTTTAAACATTTCAATTCTCATTTAGTCCTCAGTCAGCGTTGCAATTCATCCCAAAAAAACTGTGTCCTCATAGAACTGATTTTGAGTCTTTCAAAGTGTTTGGAGTGGCACGTGCGCTACGTGGGTGGAAGAACATCACTGGAACGAGAGATGAGAAAGAAGAGATCAGGAAAGACCTTCAATGAGCATAACCCAGAAAAATGTCGAAACCATTCAGCAACTCGTGCATGATGATCGCCTGAGAACGATTCATATCATCTAACTTCCGCACTGACACTAATCGCCAGATTTGGCTCTTGCGGACTTCGCCCTCTTCCCGAAGATGAAGTTTCGGATCAAAGGCTGTCGTTTTGACACCATTGCGAAGATCGCGCACAAAGCGAAGAAGGTGCATGACAAGACTGCTAGTAAAAATTCCAGGAGTGGCAGGAACGCTGGAAGGGCTGAATAGCTCAAGGGGACTGTTTTAAAGGTGATAGTATGTAAACAAAGATAAATAAAGTAAAATTTTGTAAACAGACCTATTCTCGAAACTTTTTGATACCACCTCAAATAAGCCACTCAATCCTTGTGCCAGGATATATATAAAAAAAAATATATATATATATATGCTTTCTAACCAAGCTGATGCCAGGAGTCTTCTGTGTTTAAAATCTGTACTGATGGCATGTCCTGTCATGTAGGTCTGTACCATGATTATAAAACAGGTACTCTTGTCCAGTTATAGGAATGAAAGATGGGGGACATGACATGCATTAATAATGGATGTGAAAGCAAAAAATAAAAAAAATGACATGACTCATGCAGTAAGAAAAAGAGAGAGAGAGAGAGAGAGAGAGAGAGAGAACATACTGATGAATGAGTTTCTCTAGCGTTTGAATGTAGCTGTGAGCGAAAGCACACCGTAGCACACAGGTCAATGTTATTAATATGTTCCATCATAGTGTGGCAAGAACCTACATTAAAGAAGGTATCTATGGTAGAAATGATATGCTCTGGCTAACGATCGAGTGCGGCTCTAATTAGCTAAATCCCTTTTGAAGAAACAGGCGTTTGATGACTCCGCAGCGTGCTCATATTGCCATTAAAAAGCTGAGCTAAGCAGCCAGAGGTCTTGAATTAATGGTCAGATACAATCAGCCGATCGATGAAGCACATCATCACAGATAATGCGTGCAGATGTTGGCCAGAGCCACTTTCTAAATCATCCAAACGGGCGACTGATAACAGCGCTTGTCGGAACTCATCAGAGGGCATTCAGGTTTAATTAAAGCTTGCTGGCGTTGTGCATTCTTTTATCCTGTGAACCTTTTTTTTTTCTTTTTTTGGTAAAAGAGAGAGATCTTAGGATCAATTATTGGTCTCTGTGGATTGTTAATAGGTAGCACAATATGAATGTGATTAATGCTTGAAGGGATCAGAAAGGGACCTGGGCAGTGGGCAGATGGAGTTTTTGTGCCTGTGAGTTAAAGCTGGACAGAAGTATAAGATTGAGTGCAGAGGTCTTTATTCTCCCTGCAGCGTTTGACCTCGCTCATTAGCCCCAGTCGGTTTCAGCTCAGGATCTGAACGGTGTATCTCCCTCGCTCTCTCGTTCTCCGTAGAAGAATGTCACACTTCACTGCTTCTTATCCTGAAGGCACAGGTTTCTCAGCCTGTTTGTACTGACTCACAGAGCTTTGTACACTCCCGGGCAGAAGAAAGGTACAATGTTAAGGGTTTTTTACACTTGTTAATAGTCACAAATCATTAGTCGAGGAAATTAGGAAGAATTAAACCAATAGAGAAATTACATTAGTATGCGAGAGCTTTGATTTCCCTTTGGTTTTGTTTAACAGAAAGACGGGTAAGTGTTGTTCCATTTAGGGTTGATGACCTGCATTGATTCACATCAAACTTGATTTTATGTAGCTTGAGCTACAAGAAGACTAGAGAAGTGATTGGTTCTGTTTCGGTCAATGTAACATTTTATCCCAAGGTTGTTTACTTTAGCAGTTTGGGGTAAAACCACTGGACTGGAAAAGTCAGGTGTCCCAGTACTTTTGTCTATATGGTGTATTTGTAAATGTAATATCAATAAGACACAAATAGGACTGATAGGTTTCTTAATAACGTGTCTTTACTGGTATCTTTATTTTAATATCCTGATGAAATAGTAGAGATAATAATAAAGTAAAATAAAGTAGATATGGATCCTTTTTCCATCCTTAATGTAGAGCAATAGTGTAGTCACAGTATTCTAATATCCAGGTCAATATTCAGGTTGATGATTATTAATGATCTGATATCCTCTCCCACCTCTTTTTAAACACATCATACGTTTGGTAAATTTTTTTTTTCTAAAGCGCTCTCCAATTGACATTTGCATTCTGACATTTGATAAATCAGAGTAATTATTCCACTTGGCACTGGGTTTGATTTCACCCAGACTTCCACATGCAGGGGTAAAACCCGAGAGCTCCATTTTGTTCAACTGACACCATGAAAAACGCTGTAAATGCCACTGACCTTCAGCTACTTTTAATTAAAACATCTTCAAAAAATCTAAATCTCTTTGAGCTTTTCTGGCCTTAAATAATTTCAGTTTGAATATTTGTTCATGAGAAGAAGAAGAAATAAGTGTGAAAATATCACGTCTCTCACACGGCTGAAGCAGAATATGGTACAAGCGCCAGTTTAGATTTGCAGAGTGAAGTTGATTCGATCCAACAATGCAATGAGTCTGTTGTATGTCATCAGTAAAGGATGGTAATGCCTTTGACAGGTTTCTATTTGAAAACTGCATGTTGTCACGGCTCATTTCGGCGACACGGGAATGGCAGATGCCTTTATTCTCTGTATTTATTTATTTTCTATTCTCTGTAAAAACTGTCAAAATGGACCCTGGCCATCATTTGTGGAAATGTGAACAGTGTTGAACTGAAAAATTCTTAGAACACAATACAAACACCCCTTAATTTTATATATATATATTAATATTATAATATTAATAATAAGAAAGAAAGAAAGAAAGAAAGAAAGAAAGAAAGAATGTAGAAGTAGTAGTGGTAGTAGATGTGTAGTAGTATATTAATTAGTAGTTGTAGAATTAATAGAAGTAGTAGAAGTGTAGTGTGAAGTAGAATTAATAGTAGTAGACGTGTAGTAGTAGAATTATTTTTAGTAGTAGAAGTTTAATAGAAGTTTAGTGTTAAGTAGAATTAATAGTAGTAGTAGAAGTGTAGTAGAAGTATTTAAGTACTAGTAGTAGAAGTGATCATTTCATTGCCTAAATTTGAACGTAATTTGCACTGCCTGACTTTACAAATTTGACTACGACAAATTCCTTGTAAATGCAACCCATAATACTTTGCAGTAAAGATGATTCTAATTTTGATTTTAATAAGTATAAAAAGTAGTAGTATGTTTTTTGCACTACTTTTTTACTGTCCTTAGATTTTAGGTCAATCAAAAATGTATTATTATTATTGTTGTTGTTGTTGATGATTTTGATGTTAGTAGCAGTAGAAGCAGTTGTCAGAAAATTCAGGTGACCTCATACTTTGTCCAAATAGTGTAGCTTTAGCTTCCAGACCAAGTAAGTAGACATCTAGTATATAATTTACTGTATATTTCTTTTTCGGGAAGCTCTCTGAGTTCATTATCTCCTAAACTCTGCTTTGCTTAATATTACCATTACAGTATTTACAGCTTTTCATTATACTATTTTTTTTTTTTATTATTATATTTGTCCTTGTTTACATTCACTATTTTGGTATTTTGCCAGAATTAATTAACAACTGGCACATAATCTAATCTATGACGAAAGAATTAGACTAGAAACTAAACAAATATATATTTTTTGTAATTAAGTGAATTTGCATCACAGTTTCCTCAGGGTTTTCTCTCTTCTCCTCTTCAGTCCATTAAAAAAAATGCATATTCATTATACTATTAAGAACCAACTAATAATTGCATCTAAATGAGATTGTGCAAGACTGCAGTGTTTTTTTTTTCCACAATAAGCGAATCCGACTGTAATGAATTAAAGAACACGAGGGAGAATTCCACCTGCTCATTTATTTCACTGCTCAGCCATAATATCTCCTTATTCTTCCTGATCCCGATTTCTAAGCATCATTTAAAAGAAGGCAGCTGGTGTTGTCAGAGTAAATTATGGAAGAACATTTTAACTTGGTACTTAAATAAATTAATTATTAAATAAATAAATATACAATTTGTAAAAAATAAATGTATTGCAATCTTTTGCTGTCGGTTCATTGAACATCTGGAGCTCAACAACGTTCGAATACTTTCTGATGTATATGAGAAAAAATATTGGACTTTGAAGCAGCACAATAATCACATAGATAGATAGATAGATAGATAGATAGATAGATAGATAGATAGATAGATAGATAGATAGATAGATAGATAGATGGGTAATAAATAGATGATAAATAGATGATAGACAGACAGACAGACTCGCAGACAGACAGGCAGAGAGACAGACAGAGAGAGAGACAGACAGACAGACAGACAGACAGGCAGACAGACAGACAGACAGAGCAGCAGTGTCTAAGGTATAAAACGAGGCTGCACTGTTATCAAGCTTCGTTTGAGTCTTTTATTCACTATTTTTTATTATTAGAATGAAAAGAGAAAAAAAGAAAGAATGGTCAGCAAAAGAGTGTTATAGTGATTATAAGAGTGTTTATAACAGTAAGTAAACGAACCTGATTTCTTGCGTTCTCTCCCTCTTTCTCTCGCTTCCTCTTTCTCTCTCTCTCTCTCTCTCTCTCTCTTTCTCTCCCTCTCCCTCTCCCTCTCTTAAACCAAATCCACTCTTTTTGCCATTTGTGCATCTCTCCTCCAACAGCAGTGAAGCAGAACGCTGCCTCAGGTTGCGTATTTTCATCCTGAACGGCTCGGGTCAGTCAGTCTATCTCTACCTCTGCCTCTTACTGCATTTCCTTTCCTCCTCAACATTCCGATAAAATGCACAGCTCATGCTGACTTGTGCTCAAAGTGCAGGTAGTGGTTTACATAGCATTGGCAGGTGAGGGGTAAGTAGGAATAGCATGACTGTTTATTTATTTATTTATTTATTTTTAAGAATTACTAATTTTTTTTACATTATACACAGAATGATCTGACTTTTTCACTTATGTGTAGTTCTTACTCAAATTGTACCACAAAGTGGGCACACAATTGAATAAAACATCTTTGGATGTGTTAGCATTAAATTTCCCCTTAAAAGGAGGTGATCCAAACCTGTTTCAGCATGACAATGCTCCTGTGCACAAAGCCAGCTATGAAAATATTGTTTAACTGGGTTTTAGTGAAAGATCTTAAGTGGCCTGCTATAAAACTCTGAACTCAACACTATTGAAAACCTTTGGGATGAATGTGAGCACTAATTGCACACTAGTCCCTCTCACCTCACCTTCATCAGTACCTGACTTTACTAACATGAGCACAAATCTCCACAAGCCCACTTTAAAATCTGACGAAACATCTTTCCAGAAGAGTGGAGGTTTATATAAAACGCAAATTAGGACTAATTGTGGATTGGGATGAATGAAAAGAACATACAAATATACAACAGACTAATTACATGTCCAACTTCAGTGCCTTTTAATTTTAACTTAAAACTCAACTTAAGTGAAGTTGAGGAATACGTGAGATAATTTTACATTCGTTTTTGAATGACATAAAATCATTGATTCTGTAACTGAGACTCTGCAGCATGGAGGCGTCTGCCTTCAACAGAGCCATCCATCATGTACTGAAACTTCAGACAGATGCAAATGCAGGTTAGGCCTTTTTTTAATGATGAAATAGGCAAACAAATATAAACGTAATCCAATCATTTCATGTCTAATCAAATGAATTTACCACAGGTGGACTCCAATTAAGTTGTAGCAACATCTCGAGGATGATCAGTGGAACAGGATGCACCTGAGCTGAATTATAAGTGTCATGGCAAAGGCTGTGAATACTTATGTTCTTGCGATTATTTTATTTTTTTATAAATATGAAACAATCTCAAGGAAACTTCTTTCACGTTGTCATTATGGGGTTTTGTTTGTAGAAATTCGAGGAAAATAATGAATTAAATCCATTTTGCAATAAAACTGTAACATAAAATGTTGAAGAAGTGAAGTGCTGTGTATACTTTCTGTATGCACTGTAGACAGACAGACAGACAGAGAGCGACAGATAGACAGACAAACAGACAGACAGATAAACAGACAGAGAGAGAGAGAGAGAGAGAGAAAGAGACAGACAGACAGACAGAGAGAGAGAGAGAGAGACAGACAGACAGACAGACAGACAGACAGAGAGACAGACAGACAGACAGACAGACAGACAGACAAACAGACAGACAGACAAACAGACAGACAGAGAGACAGACAAACAGGCAGACAGAGAGAGAGAGAGAGAGAGAGAGAGACAGACAGACAGACAGAGAGAGAGAGAGAGAGAGAGAGAAAGACAGACAGACAGAGAGAGAGAGAGAGAGAGAGAGAGAGAGTGAGAGAGAGAGACAGAGAGACAGACAGACAGACAGACAGACAGACACTCAATAGATAGATAGATAGATAGATAGATAGATAGATAGATAGATAGATAGATAGATAGATAGATAGATAGATAGATAGATAGATAGATAGATAGAAAGATAGAAAGATAAAAAGAGTTAACTGTCCCCTTCTTCTTACTTGACAACCTGGTTCATCCTGATGTCCTACTTCTGGATGGAGTTTTTTTCAGAAATCACCCACTGCTCCACTTGAACAGCGTGAAGATCCATGAGGTAACTGTTTAGGATTAACCTCAATAAACCATGGATGAAGATGGATTTGGAACATAATTAATAATATCCCACTCAAATTTATATTCGCAGTCTATTTGAATTATATCTAAATTTATGTACAAGTAAAACTGAACTGAACTGAAATGGAATTGAGCTAACTGTTCCTTCTCTGTGCCAAAAAAAAAAAGAAACCTGCATTTGAATTCTTCTTCAGATCTTTAGCTTGCAACAGAACGTATCATATCCATCAAATCGCTCCCGGCAAAAGAAGATTATCGTGCTGTATTATTAACAGCATCTGGTAATTGAATTTTAGCGTTGTAATGCAGCCTGTAGAGTGGAAGGTAGGTACGGCAATGTAATTTACTGCATGAGTGATATTCTGCAGATATTCTTTTTCTTTTTTTTCTTTTTTTTGGGCTGGAGAAAAAAAATCTCAGAAAATCTCAAAAATCTCTCAGATGTGAAACCTTATTGTCCAGCAGATTTCCATGAGAGCAGCTAGCTGGGGAAAAAAAACACAGATCTTGAAACATGCTTATATTGTGTAGAGCAGGAAAATAATTCAGGTCACTCGTTTGTAATCCACACTGGAGATATGAATTATTAATAAAACCATTCAAAATTTAGCTGATAGCACCATTCGGTGTCCAAAGCAAGTTAGCAGTGGAGATGGTGTTTGGTGTGTTATGGCATAAGTGATGCAAAAACGCAAACTAAAGCCTTTTTTGTGCGTTTTTGAAACAAAGATGTTCGATCCTGGCTTTATTTTTGTTCTGTGTCAGAATTTATATGATAATGATACGAGTCTTAGGATGTAGAATATACGTTGTCAGTATGCTGTTACATGGAGCAATCCATCTGATTGTGTATACTTGTTCATTTATCATTCGTATTCTACAGTAAAAACAGTAAACGGAATTTACAAATCCATATAATGTTGCTCTATTTACAAAATATAACGATGCTGAGAACTAAAAATTATCCGTCATTTAAAATCCAGCCTTAAAAGCTCTTTTAAAAAACTCTAATCAATTTAACAGAAAGACTTGCTCAATGAAAAAACAATATGGTCTATGGCTAAATTAAACATTTGAATCAATAGATCATACATCTTTATAGTTAGAAATGAGTTTATTAGAGTGACCATGCAGGTATCATGTGTTAAAGACAAGGTAAGAGACGCATGAGTGAGATGGTTTGGTCATTTGGCCAAGCAGGAGCATTATGGATGTGGTGAGGGAGGACATGCAGGTGGTTGGCTTGAAAGAGACAGATATTAAGGACAGAGTGACATGGAGACAGATAAACGGCTGTGGCAACCCTGAGAGTAAAAGAATTAGAAGAAGTGTTTATTGAATAAAGTGTGCATGACTGTATATTGTTGTCAGGATTATGGTCATGAACTATGGTTCCCATTAGCCATTGCATTTCATTATTTGGGTACAGGATCCTGTCTTTTTCATCGCCTTGCTTTTGTCTTTCAAGGTTGTTGTTCTCCTTGTTCACAAATCAGGTTGTACCTCTTGTTTCCTTCTCAGATGATTTGTTTGCTTTTACATGCACGAATATCTTCAATGCATCCCCCTTTGCGTAAGTTGCATGACTTGTAAGTGCTTGTTATTATTATTTCAATACACTTAACATTATGCTATAAGTCGTGCCCTCGGAAAACCAGGTTGATTCATTTTTTTCTATAACAATAATGCAGCAACAAATCTGTTATATTGTTTCCATAGCAACAGCTTATTCACAGGAAGTCTATTTACTTAGCTACTACACTTAAGTCATTTTCAAGTATGTTTATTTCATTTCATGGGAAAATTTGGGGAAAAAAATCGTTTTTAGGCTTAATTTAAAAGTGGTCAATCACTTTCCATACTAGCGCATTTAATGCTAGCGTTTACGAAGACATCCTATAGAACTGTCCAGCAGTGGGCGATCAGAGTTAGCAAAACCTTCTCTGCTGGTCTAAACACTATTAGAACCACTGACCTACATTAACAACCTAAATTCTATTTGTTCCTTGAAATTGTATTAATTTATTCCCAATAGTTTATTCTCTTCATTTTATAGCGTTTCTCTCGGCTGCACTGCTTCCACATACACGCACTGGAAGCAGTGCAGCCGAGAGATCTGTGAACAAGGAAAACAACAACCTTGAAAGACAAAAGCAAGGCGATGAAAAAGACAGAATCCTGTACCCAAATAATAAAATGCAATGGCTGATGGGAACCATAGTTCAGGACCATAATCCTGACAACAATATACAGTCATGCACACTTTTTTCAATAAACACTTCTTCTAATTCTTTTACTCTCAGGTTTGCCACAGCCGTTTATCCGTCTCCATGTCACACCTTAATATCTGTCTCTTTCAAGCAAACCACCTGCATGTCCTCCCTCACCACATCCATAAACCTCCTCCTTGGCCAAATGACCAAACCATCTCACTCATGCGTCTCTTACCTTGTCTTTAACACATGATACCTGCATGGTCACTCTAATAAACTCATTCCTAACTATAAAGATGTTGTATGATCTATTGATTCAAATGTTTAATTTAGCCAAAGACCCCTATTGTTTTTCGTCCAATCAAATTTTAGCCTCTATGTGCTGCCATGTCAATCTAATCTGTCCAGGGCCTTCAAAGTCAGTACTACTGGCATTTTTACCTTAGAGAATATTATGAATGGGTTTGTTTTGTTAACCAATCAGATTTCAAATTTGCCTCACAGGGCAGCTTGCTGGCCCGGAATAGCGTCAGCATTTTTCCATCCTCTGATTGGTTGGTCAGAGGGAAACTGTTACAGCCAAGTTCAACTGACAAAACACGTGCGTGGCTCTGCACACATTAATACATCTGAGTGAAACTTTTTAACACCCACAATGGCTGACGAATGAAGAGAAATTATTTTGGTCTTGGACATACTTAAAAATCCATTTTCCAGAAAAGCTAGACATGGTGAGGAGGTCGGCCGACACCGAAGCTAGCTAGTGTGTCTCAGCCCGAGAAAGGGTTTGGTCTCTGCTTCCAGACCAGTAAATACGAGCGGTAACACTGGATTACAGCCTCTGAGGAGCGCTGCAAATTATGAGTCTGCATCTCTGGTGAGTAGATTGTATTTTATTTACATTTTTATGTTTTTGTCATGTTAATAGACAAATATTGATTCTGAACTACTCCAGATGATGTAGGTGCACAGTTGCGGTTGTAGTGTAGAGGTTTGGAGTCTATATTGGGTTTCTTGCCTCAGGAAAATGGTATTCACCCTCCATATGTGAAATGCCTCTCTCTCTCTCTCTCTCTCTCTCTCTCTGTAATGCCATGCGTTGTTATATTGCGTTTTTGTATAGTATCATTTTTTTTTTATAATTGCGACATGAAAGTGGTGGTATTAGGAGGTGGATAAAGACAGGTAAATCCCCACTGAAAGCCCAGTTACCAAATGCACGGCCTGCCACTGGAACAACTTTGTTGTAATTATTTATCCAAGAACCACAAATGGCTGAAAAAGTCAGGTGTCTCAATACTTTTTCCAATATTGTGTAGTTTATTATTGTGTAGATCATTAATTTTTGAACACTTAAGTGCATTTAAATGAGTATTTTTTTAATTATATTACTCATGTAAAAATGTAAAAAGATTAAGTGGTTGTTTTTCATACTCAGTTTTATATTTCTGTAAAAAAAAAAACCACAGTGATAATTTTTTGACCCTGCAGCAGGTTCTCCTCACCCGGAAGATTCCAGACCTTCAGGTCGTCATTACCACAGTGCTGAGTGTAGCAGCTCCAAGGATCTTCACCACCAGGATCAAGAGGAGCACAGAGAGAGTAAGAGAGTGAGAGTGATCTTGAGTCAGGCATGCAGTGGAGCAAAAAGGATGTTAGTGCTGTGAAAAGATAAAAGAACTTGGTTTGTATTTACTCAGGAAAGCCTACAGGTATGGAAAATTATTTTCTTATGATGTCCTGTTGACTGGGGTGACTAAGCGTTCATGCTGGGGCACTAAATCATGAGTGTGTCTTCGAGATTAAGCAAAAAAGTGCACGAAAGCTGGTGATGCTTCAGTACCACTGTTTATTCATATTGCAGAATAGGTAGGTTTAAAGGCATTCAGACTCTTCCTGTCATGTGCTAGCATACGTTTCAGACATGTGAGAAAAAAAAATTCATGTCTACATTTACTCTTCGTTTATATCCCTTCTATAATATTCTCCTCTGCTGAGATTGTGATGTGATGCTGTTTAAAATAAATAGTCAGAGAAGCAACTGAATGCGGGATTGCAATTCCCTAGCGCTGACTGTAATGGCCTTTTATCGACAGGCTAAATCCCAGGAGGTATCAAATGTGCCACAGTGGAAAACGAAATCGAAGGTGATGAAACTGCTGCTTTGTCCCATTCCCTCAGACTTGTTCTTGTACCCCAGTCAGGTTCCACAATACACATTGTTAAAGTCGACTTCCTGTTGCTGATGGTTAAATGAAACAAAATGGGCATATGGGTCAAATCTGTGGTTTTATATATACTGTATATATTTTATTTTTGTAAAATGGTGTCTCTACTTATCATTAACTTTAAGTTCATGATCAGTTTATCAGCAAGCAGAACATTCAGAGAGGAAGAAATGATGGAAGAAACTCCAGATTTGACTCGCCACAACACACGTGGTCTTATTTAGTCTTTTTAAGTAGTTCAAAAGGTTTTGGGCTCATGATTATTTTAATAGAACTCAATCAGTGTTTGATTCATTAATATCATTCTATTAATAGATCAGTGTGCTGATAGTAACATTGGCGTCTATTCACATAAACTGAGATGATTAAGTAGAGAGAGTCTTGTGACAAAAATGATAAGAACATTATAGATGTAATGAAACACAGTACTTTGGATACTTAAGTACATTTGAAGGCAAATACTTTTGTACTTTTACTCAAGTGAATGTTCAAAGAGACCCTATTACTGAAGTAATTTTTTACTGAGTGTATCTCTACAATAACTCAAGTGCTGTACATGGTTTGTGTACTTCCTTCCCTTATTGATCATAAGGAGAGTTACCTTAGAGTTTCCCAACAAATAGCACTTATTTTTTGCTTTTTCTGATTCTTCTTCTTCTTCTTCTTTTGGCTGCTCCCATTAGGGGGCGCCACAGCGGATCATCCGTCTCCATACCACCCTGTCATCTACATCTGCCTCTTTTACACCAACTACCTGCATGTCTTCCTTCACCACATCCATGAACCTCCTTCTTGGCCTTCCTCTTTTCCTCCTACCTGGTGGCTCCATCCTCAGCATTCTCCTACTGATATACCCCATGTCCCTCCTCTGCACATGTCCAAACCATCTCAATCTCACCTCCCTCACCTTGTCACCAAAACATCCTACATGCGCTGTCCCTCTAATAAACTCATTTCTAATCTTATCCATCCTTGTCACTCCCAACAAAAACCTCAACATCTTCAGCTCTGCTACCTCCAGCTCCACCTCCTGTCTTTTACTCAATGCCACTGTCTCTAAACCATACAACATCTCAGGTCTCACCTCAGTCGTATATACTTTTTCTTTCAGCTTTGCAGATACCCTACTATCACAAATCACTCCTATCACTCTTCTCCACCCACTCCACCCTGCCTGCACTCTTTTCTTCACTTCTCTAACACACTCTCCATTACTTTGCACTGTTGACCCCAGGTACCTGAACTCCTCCACCTTTTGAAGCTCTTTGCTTTTTCTGATTAATAGTTAATTTAACAAGACTTTCCGAGTTTTTTTCTTCTTGGATTAATTTGGCGCTCACTGTGATGTTCCGAGTTTGTCACAAAGGCATCACCTGATTTATCTCACAACAGTTAGAAACTAATGAGTGACCACACCCCAAATCATGCCTGAATGCCTGAGTGGGTGAAAACAGATGTGTAATCAGTGCCAGGCAATCAGACTCTGGACAAATTTGGAGTGTTTTGCCAAAAAGTACTAAGCAGACTGATCCAGAAATGAACACAGTGGAGAGGAAACCTTGAGGATTGCTTCCACAGAGCGGAGCATAGAAATTACAAACTGTCCTGATTGAAGTGGTACTCATCTGACACAGTGTAGACGACATCATCCGAAAGATCTTAACTAGGTTCCTCATTGTCCTTCCTGAACCCAGAAACATCATTTAGGGGGCTCTGGGCTGATCTAGTAGGATTATAGGAAACATTTGGCAGACGCTCTTTTCCAGAACAACTAACATTTATCTCATTCATACTGTAAAACTGAGCCACTATGGGGTTAAGGGCTTTGCTTAGGTGCCCAGGAGTGGCAGCTTGGTGAGGCTGTGATTTGAACTCAACACCTTTGGATCCAAAGTCCAATGCTTTAACCAGTAAACCTTAACCACTTAGTGGAATTTTACTATATAGACAAACAATCCAAATCTGTTCAAGCATGATAATCCCCCTATGGACAAATCCAATGGCATGAAGATATAGATTACATGGAGTAGAACAGTAGAACAGTAGTCAACCCCCAGGCCGTGGACCGGCACTGGTCTGTGGGTCAACTGGTACCGAATACAGAAAGAATACATAACTTACATTATTTTTGTTTTATTTATTATCTGATTCTAAGGGTTTTTTTTAGAAAATTACTGGATTCTCTCCACCACATCTGTCTATGACTCACTCCTGATGCATGTCATGATGCCTCAGTCACATGTCTTACCTCCATCCGCTACCTTCTTAAAGGGGCTGCTCTGGCTGCTAACACATAATACATTACCGCTAAATTCAAACCCCAGCGAACAAAATGAACAACAAACAACAAAGCGGATTCACGTTTATTATTATATTTAGAAAATTTCCAGTTTTTATGCCGATCGTATCATTTTATTTTGTTGTATTTATCCGCCACACCTTAAAGGCCAGGCCGTAAAAATATTGTCCGTTGCGCAAAAAAGGTTGGGGACCGCCGCAGTAAAAGACCTTGAGTGGCCTGCTATAGAGCTTTGACTTCAACTTTAATGAACACCTTCGGGACGAATTGGAATGCTAACCTCCTCACCTCACCTACTTCAGGATCTGACCCTTGTAGCTAAAAAAGAAAGCAAACACTCCAAAATCTATTGGAAAATCTACCCAGAAGAGTGGAGGTTATACAAACAGCAAATAGGACCTAAAGGTGGAAAGTTGAATGGGATGTTCAAAAACATACAGAGTACACACTTAAGCACCCACAGAGCTTAAGGTCAAGTGTACACAAACCTTTTTCCATATACAAGGGACATTCAAGTGAAACAAGAACTTTTAAGTGTTACAGGTATAAAAATGAATGTTAGCATGGCAGTACTACATGCAGTGGTGTAGTGTGTCTTATTGCTAACATGCGGGGCACATGTCATGTGCCAGTCCAGGGACCGCTAATCAAGATGGCAGACAACAATGCATGTGCATTCATGGAACAGCGTGTGGTGATGTTTCTTGTGAATGAAGGCGTAAATCCCGGTGATATCTACAGAAGCACAGTACTGTGGTGAGACGCTCAGCCTCTGTAAGACATTTTTATGGTGTAAACATATTAGTGATGGACGTACGTGTGGCAGTGACGGATGGGGGTTCCCTGATGACAAAATGAAGCAGGATGTCCTACGATGGTTTATAAGTGTATTTATGTAGCATGTAGTATGGCAAAAAAAAAAAAAAATGCAGTTTCCACTTTTTAAAATTTGTTCTTTTTGAAATTATTTTATTTTGTAAACTAAAAAGTCCCAGTTTGACTTGAACATCCTTCATAGTACTCGTCTGTAGCTTCAAGGCACCAAATATGTGGGCCTTGAGTGAAATATTTCAATCCAGTTATATTTTGTATCCAAGATATTGTCTAAGATATTACTAGGTATTTTTTAAAAGCTAGAAGAAACAGAATTGGTGGCTGTGGATGTACCTAAAGGAGCCTCTCTCTCTCTTTTGTTATCTTTCCCACACTCTCTGGCAGGTTGTCTGCTCAGCTATTCACTTGTGAAATAGGAACAAGCTCCAGCTGTAATCATGACCAGGCAGAAATACGTCCGGGTCCTGATCATAAAACAACTGCCGCCTCGGGAAAAATTTTCGAAATGATCTATTGGAAGAAACAAACCGTCTGCTGACGAAGAATCTCGAACCTACTGTAGCTTCAGCGATCTTTATGGTTCTTAAGTCGCTATTTTCAGGAATGAATACACTTAGACAATACTCAGCATTACACTGAAAGCTTGGGAAAGTGTATAGTCAGGTGATTCTTGGTTGCTTTGTGCAATAATGGAGCCCAAAGTGCTTCTTTTATTGTTCCAATTTACTACTGCAATTCAGTAAACAGGTTGAAGACAGTTGTGTTACATAATCTGTGCTCACACGCACGAATAAATACAAGGAACATGGAAGGTTTTTTTCCATTCCCTTCATAGTACATGTCTGTAGCTTCAAGGCACCAAATATGTGGGCCTTGAGTGAAATATTTCAATCCAGTAATATTTTGTATATCTAAGATATTGTCTAAGATATTACTAGGATTTATTTAATAGCTAGAAGAAGCAGAATTGGTGGCTGTGGGTGTACCTAAAGGAGCCTCATGGAAACCATTTTTTTTAATTCACTATATAGACATTTGTATTAGGACACCTGACATTTCCTGCCATGTGTGGTTCTTTCACAAACTGTGTGTTATTAAACAAAGTTGGAAGCACATTTGTGTAGGATGGCTTTAAATGTGGTAGCATACAATTTACTTTTAATTGAAATAGATCTGAGATCTGAGCCTTTTCCAGCATTCTCCAGCACTATGAAGATATGCCTTACTTAGTTTGGAGTGGAGGATCTTGAGTAGTCTGCTATAGAGCTCTGCCCTCAAACTTATCTTACACATTAGAGATGAATTGGAGCGCTGACTGCACCCCAGGCCTCTTCACCTCACCTACATCAGAAACACAAACAGGAGCCGTGAAAAACTATTCTATTATTCATCCACACATGCAAAACCACCACAGGTACAGTATGTGCACATGTTTCAAAACACACATTTTTCCCCCTGTTTTAATAAAAGGAATTGTGACAGTTTTTCATCAAAATTTCTTCGAAATGTCTGAGAAATACACAGAGATATCAAATATGTTTCAGAAACCTCTGTATAGCTGTGAACATGGCCTAAGATCTATCAGAGACTCTGGGATTTGAAGTGGTGCTCGTTTTTTTCGGGCTTGAAGATCACAGCAGGTTTGTTCGTCTCACAGCCGACTAAAATGATTTGTTTTCCCTCGCGAGCGCCTAAATCCACAGTATTGTCTGCAGTGTCTTCTCGACAGTTTCCCCGCTGAGGAGAACTAATCAGCGCCTCTTTTCCCACAACCCTTTCACAGGCACAGCAGGAAGAAAAGCAGTTACTCTTTTTTTTAACCAAGGTCTGATTAATGAATTAATTGGATTTGTGAATCACTGGTGAGGGAATGACTGTTTATAGCTACAATATACAAGAACAACAAAAACTTGTTTTATAGATGTTACATGACATCAAATTTAACTATAAATGAAAAAAAGGTACATAAAATGTGATATTTTAATTAAAACAATGAGCAATTGAGGCTCTATGCAGCAATTTCAGGGCCTCACAGACGTTGCAGCTGTTGACTAAACAATCGCACCAAAGCCGAGGCAAAAATTCAGGGAAAGAATTTAAAAGTAATTTCTAGTTTCTCTTATAAGGAGTACATTTTGAAATGGGCAACATGGAAATGAAATGGGCAACATGGTGTTTAGATGGTGTGACACAAATTCTGTGAAAATCTAGCATTTTTGCAAAATGAGCTGTCATGGACATCCAAGCCAAAAGTAGAAATTAAAAAAGGCAAACATTACAGTAGAGCACATCTGCATCTATAGTGCACTGCCCACTGAATAGCATATGTGGTATATAGGAGCATAAATAGGATAACCTTGTGGTTAAGGCATGGGACTTCGGATCTGGGGGTTGTGTGTTCGAGTTTTAGCTTTACCAGCCTGCCACTTTTGGGCCCTCAACCCCATGGGTGCTCAAAGATAAAGTACTCTCCAATGGGCGGTCCCCAGCTTTGATAGGAGGAGGATGGGCGGTCTAGCACCCCGACCTCGTAACAAAACTGCCATGGAAGCAGCAAGTAAACCATCAGGCTCTTGCTGCCCAATAAGGACTTAAAGAATTAAAAAATAGGAGGATAAGGTACTGCAATACATACTAATAAAGGAAAATAATATTTGAGTGATCAACAGGTCTTTCTGGTCATTTCATTTTAATTTAGAAAAAGAATGCGTAAAATAAAAAAAGACCATAACTTTTATTTTTTTTTTTAGTTCTCCAGAACCAAACTACAGAAAAACAAGTCAAATTCCTGCTTTACCATAAATGCACGGAAAAATAATCTAAACAAAACAAAAAAAAAAAAAAAAAAAAAAAAGCCTTGATTTTTTTTGTCTAATTTCAGTACAGAAATGGGCGGAGCTTATACAGTCTGTAGACAGTAGTTGCTTTAGCCAACACAGATCATTT
Organism: Silurus asotus; assembly: GCA_024362625.1. Taxonomy (NCBI): domain Eukaryota; kingdom Metazoa; phylum Chordata; class Actinopteri; order Siluriformes; family Siluridae; genus Silurus; species Silurus asotus. The sequence goes on from MU551577.1 coordinate 7,337,014, forward strand.
TCTCTTATTAGGTAAGAGCTATTCGTTTATATTAGAAGAAAAAACTTAATGTGGAACTTTGTTTTCATATTCCGGCCTTATCATCTGCTCACATCAGGTGGATTCCTGGAGTGGACGGCCCAGGTGCATATGTTTTTGTTGAGTCAGCACCATTAGGTCATATATATAAGTAATTAAATAAATAATTATTTTTATTCTAGGTGGCGCAACTACATCTGTACACTGTATGACTTTGACGTATTGCTTCTGTAGTTCTGCAATTAGACATAAAAAATCAAGTATCCCTTATATTATATTTTTTGTGTATTTACAACGAAATAGGAAAATTACTTGTTTTTCATAGTTTGGATCTGAAATAGTAGAAGAGAATAAAAACAACGGTCCCTTTTCAAATTCTCCTTCTACATAAAAAATGAAATGACCTGAAGGTACACAGATCTCAACGCCACCTGAATATGCTGATTATTGCACTTTTTCCACCTGGATAGAATACATAAATGGTGAGGCAGGTTACAGAAGATGAAAACAAAATCCAGATATCCACGTTTGAAAAAAATAAATAGGAAAATAAATAAAAAATACTTTTTAAGACCATTTCCGAAGGTTTTTTCCCTTCAAAAAAGTTTTGCACAACTGCAATCTTTTTGTACATCGCATCATCAGCCAGCCGTGTCTCCTTGGGGAAATGCTTCCGAAAGTGATGGCAGTGAAAAGCTGTGAAATAGGCCATGTACCTTTGAGCTGTGCCACCTCAATACATCCATCTGCTCAAGAAAATGAGAAAAGCAGTCTCACTCTATGGGGGAAGAAAAAAAAAAAGCACCATAGCACCAGAGAATTATGTACATTAGCAAGGTCAGGCTGAGCAATACACGCCGAGCCGTCAAAGCCGTGATTGATAGCATCACTTCTCCTGCCATTAGCTCATCACTCCAACGTAAGAGTGTGGTGTAAAGTACATCGCAGTCATGACTCCAAATCACCGGGGCACGGAACTGTCAAATTAAACAGTAGTGACTATTATAGCAAGCAGCCAGATGTCTAATGCAGTCCGAGCGACGCTGCAGAGGAGTCAGATGATTGAAAATTAAATCAAGAATCGCAGCACAAGGCAAAGATGGCGAAAGCAAAAAAATACAATACGCTTCTCCTTTACTTTTTGCAATTCCTTTAAAAAAAAAACAGTTTGCTAGAAATTGCATTTCTTCATTTATTAAACAATGATCTGTTGCTAGCTTTTACTTACATATGCTCATTCCCATTCTCACCATTTTTATATCTATCTAAACTCATCAGGTGATAAGAACAAGCCACATTCCATCGTAAAGAACAAAATATGCCGACAAACTGTTACGCATCACTGATCCTGGAGACTTCTTCTCTAAATATGGAATAAATTACATGCTCTATTCTACAGATGGACTATGGAAAGCCTCCCTCACACACACTCTTTAACCTCCTGCCACCTTGAAAAAGGTACCAAAGCATACGAGCTCTCATAGCCACTGTGTAACGCTTTCTTTCCCCAAGCTATTTAATTTCTACAACCAACACAAACACACACACAGACTCAACTAAACACTCAACCACCATTGTACAGTATTGAGTATTATAAGGAAAATGTATTTGCATTACAGTGGATTTCTTGCAGAAACCTGTACTTTTCTCAAAAGTTCTGGTTCATCTCTCAAAAGTAAGTTTGTGTCACTGAACATCTCATTGCCATTAGAACAACACGTCCTTTTGTCATTGTGTGCAAACATGATTTTTAAAATGTTTAGTACTGAATCTTGAATGTCACTTATGAAGGCGAGTGAACGGCATCAGATCAACTGACCATCAACCAGTTCTCTAAAATAGGTCAAAGGTAAATCTTGTAAACCTTCAATTTTCAAGAGTTTTTTCAGACAGAGCAAAACAATTATAAAATCTGATAATGGATGAACAACCAAGAAACAAACGAACACTAGTACAGTACAGTAAAATTGGGAATACTGTCTGTCTCTTGCAATCAATATAAATCAAATATCCAATCAAATAAATGAATTTGTGCTGCTGAAATTCACAGATACCAAACAGAAGGAAGTTAAATTTTGTCCATTTTCAGTCACTGTAACTCAAACCAGAATTTATAACAAGAAATCCTGAAACTGTGCAGCATCATACTGACAACACGACTTAACATTTTGATGTAAACAATGACAAAGTGAATTTACATTCTGATTGGAATGAGATGTTCATTGACACAAATGTTTCCTTTTTAGAGATGCGCTAAGGATTTTGAGAAAAGACTTTTGCAAGAAATCCAGTGTTTTGTGCTGTTTTACACATTGTATTTTGAGAAATTCTCTGCTTTGCAAATATTAAGGGTGATTTGAAAAATTCTCCAAAGCAGCTGAGAAAAACTACGATGACTTATGCAACGAAGTGATGTTTTGTGGATTTTAAGACTATTCAGGTTAAACGTAGTATAATATATTTAGATCATCATGTCGTAAACAATTGATAATGTGTGAAGCAACACACACTTGCACACAATCGATTGAATGAATGTACCAAAGCGTTCGCAATTTGTACAAAGCGACAAAAAATTGCTTTTATGATGTGCACAAATGACTAAATGATGTGGAGGTTGAACAAATACTTTTGAGAATTTCATTTCTGATCTGAGAAACACTCCGAAGCGACATCTTTGTGTTAATCGTCTCATTGTATTGTGTAGTTTGCACTAAATGTTGCTCTCCCAAGCGTTATATAGTGTCCTAATTAGTTTTGTGTCATTTTGTGCTCATTTATTGTGTGTTTTGTAGTACTTCAGGCAGTTCTGAACTGTCTTTGTGTTTATTGTCTCATTGTGTTGTGTAGTTTTGCACTACATGTTGTTTGCACATGCACAATTTTATGTAGTGCCCTTTGTGTTTCGTGTCATTTAGTGTGTCATAAAAAAAGCAAAAAGTCCCCGTATTAAACATTTCCACTGCAGAGACTGTGTCACGTTTGTTAAATCGTTTATTGTTACACTTTTGATGTGTCAAGCATCCACCTGCGGATGAGCGGTTACTATAGAAACAGCTGGAACCACTGTTAGAGCTGCTCTTATAGAAAAATTCATTAACACATGCTGACCAGATTTAGAACAGAGCATTTGGGAGCACTGTGATATAAAGATGACGAATCAGTCCAAGAATAACTTGAATAACAGTGCTTCATATTCTCATTAGTCTTTTAGGAGCTTTGACCTCACATCAGATTTATTAACGCCTTGTTCCTGCAGGCTGTTTTTCATTTCGTGTCTCCGATGACGGCCTAACGAGACGCAGACGGTCCGTAATGAGACAGTCTAGGATATATAAATAATGTTGACATTTAGCAAGACTAATTAATTCTGCAGAATTGAGATTCTGGGGTTTCCTCTCGGTTAGGGTTTGAAACACAAGGCTATATCTGTATCTTTATAAACATTTATTTTCTCGCCAAATAGATACTTTATCATTTTTTTTGAGATCTTGACATAACAAAAGCCATTTTCTTGTTTTGACGACTCGATTTTCTTCTGATCTTGACATAACTAAAGTTGTTTCCTCCTTAATCACTACTTAATTTTCTCGTGATCTCGAAATAACCAACATTGTTTCCTCAATACTTAATTATTTGGTGTATTCAGTATCTAGAGCTCTAGAGGCAGCATCATGGATGATTTTACGATAAAGATTTCAGACACCACCGTGAACTCCATGATATACTGTTCACCAGAAACTTTCACAAGGTACGAGATTTCCTCGCGATACAATCGTCGCGAGAAAACGTGTTTTTACGTCATAATATTATAATGCGTGGCCTCTTTAGGATTTCCGTAAAAAAGTCCTCATATGATTGAGTTCCTTCAATTTTGTGGTAACGTTTGGAGGATAATGACATAACATCTGGCTGGGAAAAAATCAGACATACAGTGTATCCTACAGCTTTCCTTCAGCGGGTCACATCTTCGATCAGTTTCCTGTCACGTTAATTTGTCTATGAAGAACCTTTCTTTCAGCATTGTTTAATCAGTGGCTCATCAAAATACCATCACTGATGAATGGATTGAATGAAGCAGAGCGAAAGTCTGTGTATATGTAAATATTCATTATCTTGATGGCTGATTTGTTGTAACCTTGGCAGCATCATTTGGAAAAAACAAAACGTTTTTTTTTTTTTTTTTGAATCTGTCTCTTAACACAATGATAAAAACATAAATGCCCTAAAGTGCTAAGAGAGACCGAGTGTGTTTGTGTGTTCTGCTCATGCTTATGAGCAGCAGGTTATTTGGCTTAAAATGTCGCCAAGCTGCTAAGAGCATCGTTTCAGCCTCAATCATATGAAGTGTTTTCCCTCCAGCTGCAGTCTCAGATTGTTCCCCTGCTTGGTGCAAGATTTTGGCTGCTTTAGTATTACATTTGAAATTATTTTTATTTTAGTTTAATAATCACATGAAATCAGCCCTGAGCCAAGGAATTTTCACACTAAGCTTTGCACCATTAGGAGTCTGCTACAGTACTTTATTCTCTGCTAAATTAACAAAAGCCGAGATGACGATCGCCAGTGTGTAAAGAAGCTAATTCCGCATACTTCCCGAGGCTTTGCGTGCTCATTCACTGCTATTTTAGGATTAGACACTTTCCTTGTCTAATGCATTACACAAACTGGCCTCGATGAGCTGAGGGTGATTATTAGTTTTCAATATTTTAGCACATCAAGGCTACAAAAAACCGTGGCCCATAATCTCGTTACTGTGCTCTGACAGAAATGTCATTAGGCTAATTTCAAGAGTGAACACTGGAACATATTAAAGGCTTTATATATCTCTGCTGTTCTAATCCAATCGACTAATTGTAGGAGAGCAAAATCTCTCAGAATCACTGGTATTACAGTTGTGGATCTCCCCATGCTTGAAGCCGATTGCTAACATGGCATGTATGAGATTTTTCCGTAATGTTTTCAGAGCTGTTTTTAAAGGACGTGCTTTTAAAGCCAAACAGAACCGCTGTCATGATCTCCACATAATACTCTCAATACACTCAAGGCTGAAAGATCAATATTCAATTCAGGACAGCGAGACGAAAGAGATGTAACACTTTTCCTGAGACGAACGAGATGAGAAGAAGGAGATCAAACCTCCTGATCAGACAGATGCAGCTCCAGTGAACCCAGAGGTGTAAGGTTCCCGGTTTTCTGCTCAAATAAGGTGTGGATGTCAGATTTCTGCACTATATTTACAAGAAAATTAGACTTCATCATAAACATTATACATAAACATATACACTATATGGACAAAATTATTCGGGAATTATTGGGACACATGACATTTCCTGCCATCAGTGGTTCTTGCATTGACTTGAACTTAGAAACCCAAACCTGTTCCACCATGGCGATGTGTTTAATGAAAATATGCATTACATGGTTTAAAAAGAAAGAACTTGAGTGGCCTTGAGTGGCCTGATAAACACAAATGTATACAAACACAGTCCAAAATCTGGTGAAACATCTTCCCAGAAGAGTGAAGGCAATTATAAGAGCGACTTGGGAATAAATGTGGAATGCAATGCTTTAAAATCACAGTGTACTGTACTTGCTGTTACTTATGCCAAGTGTCCACAAACTTTTGACAATATAGTGTGTGGATCCAGATTTAATATTCAGATATAATGATTGCATTCATACAACTGAGTCGTTAAGGGTTAAGGTATTTGCTCAAGGGACCAGCAATGGCCGTTTGGTGGTGGTGGGATTTTGAACCCATGACCTTCTGGACAAAGGTCAAACCACTGATCTAAGCAATGTGCATTCAGGAAGTGATTTCAGCACACTGTTCCAGAACTCAGACATTTATTCACTTATTTTCTTGACCTCTGTATGTCGATTGATCTAAAGTCTATATGTACAGCATGTCGATTTGACCCCACTGAGCTGGAGGTCGAGGTTGAAAAGACCTTCCTGATTTTCCAGATAAGAATCAGTTAAGTACAGGGTTTATGTTTTTGCTTCTTTTTGTTTGTGTTTTTCCTTCGCTGGTATCCCAAGTTGTTGTCTAGTGCCAGTCATGTTGTGCAGAAAAAAGTAAAAAAAATTAAATAAAGAAACATGGGCTGAACAGTGGAAAGGAAATCAACCTTCAGGAAGAATGAATCCTCCAGGGGTTTGAACTTTACTGCAGCTACCTACTGTAGAGCGACATCTTTAATTGCATCTCCGCTCTATCTGATTGGCTGGTTAGCATGGAGCAGTGTGCTTCACCACAGTTCAGCCCTTCAGCTTATACTTTTACAGCCTGGAAGGGGAAAATGACAGCTAGTGAGATGAGCCACTAGCACCCAAGAACAGTTCATGATTTTAAAGTCAAATTCAATTAAAAAAGAAAGAAAAGGAAAATGTGTGCTTGTCAGATTTAAAAAGGGACCTCGTGTGCTACTTCTTGGAGGAGAAAGTTTTTACCTTGTATTTTTTGAAAATTCTTGTCCATTTTTAATGTATATATATACATGCATTAATATATAGCTGGATCTTGGACAGTAATATTTCAGTGTCATGACCAAGGTATCAGTTGTTCCACTCCACTGTCCTATAATGCAATTCTTTAAATTTTTCGAATACAATTTTCTGATCACATTAACAAGGAAACAACAGCATTAACAACAGCAAGTTAAAGAAGGCAGGCAAAGCATCAATGCAGCATCTAATAAGGAAACATATAAGCAAAAAGCCGATTACAGCAGCTCCTCTCATCCAGCCCAGAGGCATTTTCACTATCTTTTATCACTTAAATAGAATTTTTAACACTTACATATCTTTTACAATCCACTTTTTAAGCTCTTCTTTATCTTACTCCTCGTACTCAGTTTGTTTAAGCACTTTTTTATGTAGATATTATACACTCTGCGCTCAGAATGGAGAACCACAGGGAAAAAACGGCTCCTTTTCCATCAGCTGCTGTGGAAATTACAGAGGAAACGTTACAAGCCTTTCATTCCTGTCACTCTGATTCTACTAAAGTCTGCCAGTGTATCAGCAATGTTCATAATGTTTCCATAAAACACCATACGGCATTATTATATCACACCCTCACTCTCTCTCTGTACATACTCTATCTGTTTCTTCTTTCTATATCATCTATCCATCTATCTATCTATCTATCTATCTATCTATCTATCTATCTATCTATCTATCTATCTATCTATCTATCTATCTATCAATTTCTCCTTTATCTATCTATCTATCTATCTATCTATCTATCTATCTATCTATCTATCTATCTATCTATCTATCTATCTGTCTATTTATCTATCAATTTCTCCTTTATCTATCTATCTATCTATCTATCTATCTATCTATCTATCTATCTATCTATCTATCTATCGGTCTATCTGTCTATCTTTCTATCAATTTCTCCTTCATCTATCTATCTATTGATCTATCTATCTATCTATCTATCCATCTATCTATCTATTCGTCTATCTGTCTATCTATCTATCAATTTCTCCTTCATCTATCTATCTATCTATCTATCTATCTATCTATCTATCTATCTATCTATCGGTCTATCTGTCTATCTATCTATCAATTTCTCCTTCATCCATCTATCTATCTATTTATCTATCTATCTATCTATCTATCTATCTATCTATCTATCTATCTATCTATCTATCTATCTATCTATCTATCGGTCTATCTGTCTATTTATTTATCAATTTCTCCTTTATCTATCTATCTATCTATCTATCTATCTATCTATCTATCTATCTATCTATCTATCTATCTATCTATTTACCTATCTATCTAACTAGCTACACAAGCACCACTTTTTTAGGCACCAGTGAATCAAAAAACTCATCAAACTCAAAATTAATTTGAATTGTTTTGTATTTTAGTATCTCATTTTAATACATATTACTATTAACCAAACAAAAGAAAATGTATACAAAAAGTTAAAACAAAAGCCGAATGTATTCATCGTGTAGGCAAGCATTCATTATCTAATGTTTGCCTACAAGGCCAAAAATGGACCTGCACTATCTTACCTTAGAGACCTCCTCACACCTCGCACTGCACCAAGCTGTCTGAGATCCTCCAGCACTGCTCCACTGGTACCACCTTCTCTCAGAATGAGAGGTAAGTACACTTCAAGGCTCAAGGAACTTCCCCGAAATGTCCGAACAGTGGAGTCCCTGTCTATGTTTAAGCGACGGTTGAAGACCTTCCTCTTCCTGAAACACTTAAATTAGCACTTTACAAGTTTGTTTTGTAGAATTTAGGACTTATATTTATATTAAGTTTGTAATCTGGCGTACCAGTGTAGATTTATTCATTACTAGAGACTCAAAGCACTTTTGTACGTCGCTCTGGGCACGTCTGCTAAATGCCACAAGCGTAAATGTAAATATATACACCGATCGGATATAACATATTGATATGATAACATTATGACCAGTGATGTAAATAATACTGATTATAAAAATACAGCATCTCACAAAAGTAAGTACACCCCTCACATTTCAGCAACTATTTTAGTATTTCTTCTCAATCACGTCTGCAACATATAAAGTAATGCTGGTAGAACATGGGTCTGTTTCACAAAGCCAGCTTCTGCACCCGGGATGAGGTGCCATGTTAAAGATCCAGTGGTCAGTATGAGAGAATTGTACACAAAGCAGACAAAAACATGAACATGATGAATGGGATGTGTGTCTTTGCATGGTTACATAATACAGCTGTTATCACTTAGAGTGAACTCACTTTTGTTGCCAGATATTTAGATAATAATGTCTGTAAAGATAATGCTAATTACTCTTGTTTGAAATGCAGTTTGTGTGTGCTGGCTAGAGTTTCTTTACGGCTACAATAACTGACAAAATGAAAATTGAAATTAAGTCTATTATCAATAAAAATAAATAAATTAAAACACAATGATGTTTTCACCTGTTTCTGCTTACATAGTGTCCTGGACTATCTATGTAGGCCCCCAGGTATATCCTCAAACACACACACACACACACACACACATACACACACACGTGCAACCATTCGAGTTTTCTAGACAGCAGCCATATTCAGAAGAAACCCAAACTGTGGAGCACCAGTGCTGCCTGCTGTGCTTCCATGCTGCCCAAAGAAAAGAAAAAAAAGCAATGTTACCTAATTAGCTTGATATATTGATATCTAAATCACACTGTTCTGATTTATACCACAGATGGCATTCCATACATTAGTATAATTGTAGCATAGCAACATAACCGAATATGAAAATAAATGATTCAAAACTAAAAAAGGTTATATTCAATTTTTAAAAGACATTTGAATAAATGACTAGGAAGTATAAACGTTGAGACTTGAGGTGTGCATAAAGCATTCATGGGACACAACAAAAGCACCATGCAACCACCTGAAGGTACATAAGTATGGATGGATGTATGGATGGATGCAGTAGCATTACATGTTCCATTCACTTTAGCTAATAGACCCAAACCAGTTCCAGCATGACAATGTTGCTTTGCACAAAACCAGCTCCATGAAGATCTGCTTTATATGGGAACGTTGAAGTAGAAGATGTCCCGCTATACGGCTCTGATTCTTGAACCTACTGGACACCTTTGGACCTAGTGGAACATCTTCTCAGAAAAGTGGAGGGGTTGGTTAAAACAGGAAATGTGAAATGGGGTGTCCAAAAACTTTTTTCTATATAGTGGAGTAACAGTCATTTTAATTTTTCTGCTATCTGTACTTTAATTTAGAGCTCTAATGTTACTAAAAATGCTTCAAAGTTTAATTACAAACCAATTAACCAGATGTCAATTGGTTTAGATCGTAAAGAGACGATTACTTTGATTATTTTTCTATAAGGACACAGTATTTTATTCCTCTTATACAACAAAAATGTACCTATGATTTCAGTTAGAGAACAGTAATGGAGTATTTTTGAAGTACATTGTTAAACTCTCTGTAGTTCATCAGCGTATTTTCATTCCAAACATTTACTTCAGTTCATTTTAATGTGTAACATTTTACCTTTGACTCAGAAAAATACACACACACAAAAAAAAACCACAATCCTTGCATTTTTGAGGTAAATAAATAATGAAAAGAGAAGCTGTGGTGAAAGCAGGAGCATCACCTCACGGTTCTGGTGAGAGTGTGTGTGGCGTAAGGGTTTTCTCACTGTGTGTTTGTAACTATAGCAAACTTCCACTTGAATAAAGGTCTGATGTGCAGGAAAATGGAACACTGAACTGCATTCATTATTTACATACAGTTCTCACAGGTCACTGCTTTTACTTTTAATAGTTACGTCTTTTACTCGAGAAGAAATCTATAAGGAGTCATTTCCCTTTTATGAAGTAAAATCATAACAGATCATTTGTACTCTTGCTCAAATGCAGGAATGGTCTCCTTCATCTCAATAATTTACATGAATAGTTACAATAGAAGGATTGTGTAAAATACAGGAGGGGGAGCTGGAGGTAGCAGAGCTGAAGATGTTGAAGTTTTCCTTGGGAGTAACGAGGATGGACAGGATTAGGAATTAGTTTATTAGAGGGACCGCGGATGTAGGACATGTGCAGAGGAGGGACATGGGGTATATCGGTAGGAGAACACTGTGGATGGAGCCCCCAGGAAGGAGGAGAAGAGTAAGACAAAGAAGAAGGTTTAAGGATGTGGTGAGGGAAGACATGCAGGTAGTTGGGTTGAAAGAAGCAGATGAAGAGGACAGAGTAGTATGGAGATGGATGATCTGCTGTGGCGCCCCCTAATGGGAGCAGCCAAAAGAATAATAAGAAGAAGAAAAAGATAGATGAAATTCATTCCTTCATCCTTAGTAACTACCTGGTCCATATCATTTGCGATTCAATTAGGCTACTAGTTTGTTTCGAAGTGGAGAAATATGACTAACTACATTTGTTAAAAAACTTGAATGATGTATAGTTTAAGGAAGTGTCTGAGACAGATTTTTCACACCATGCTGAATTCCAATTGAATGGCTGGTATTTAAAATAGAATAGGTACTACACACTTTTATCGGGCAAAAATTCTAAAGAAGTATAGCGTTGAGTACAAATTTGGGTGAAATTATGAATAAAAATTACAATACATTATATAAAAAAAAAAAAAATCCTAATCCTATTCAGCGCTTATGCACCTCTGTTCCATTGTGGGGAAGCTGATAATTGGTGAGGAAGGTGTGCTATCTGTAATGCCTACTGTCTGTGGTTGGGTTTAATTCGACCATTAAAATGAGCGAGTGTGGGCTCTGAATGAAACATTTCGACCTCATCTCTCACTTTACCAGCAGACTCATTAAATTTGTCAAATACCCGGCCTTGCCTGACAGGCTCGCCATTCGACACTTATGCCTTTAATTAATCCCCCTGTCTGCATGCGATAAGCTTCATATAGGCCGAGGTGTTCAGGCTAGGGTCAAAGGTGACCAAGAAATAATGTGCCTCGTTACAGCGATATGGACTCTGTACGACTTGAAATATAGCCGAATTATGGCTCGTTATGGCTGGAAATAAAACATAAATAGTAAGTAATGGAACTATTTCAATTACAGGGTGCCATTATAATCGGGGTTGTTCATCTTAGTTCTCATTTTCATTTAGCGCACTGACGGTCTAGTCGGCGATAATAGCCGTGAAGTAAAAAAAAAAATGACAGCCGCAAAAATGTGTCCAGGGTCGGACGCATCTGTAACCATAAAACGACCGTGCTGATATACCGAATCAATTACGAGGCAAATTGAACCGATAATAAGTCACCGGTGCTGTTAATCATGCACTTTGGTTTGGAATAAATGGATGGATGGTTTTAGTTGATCGAAATTATGCTTACAGAGCCATAAAATGGAATCGTTTCATTGTTGAACCTCAATAGGAGCCAAAAGGTTGCTAGTTTGAAAAATCCGAACTCCCACAGTAGCCACCACATTCATACTTTTTATTATGGTACAAAATATATGAGTGGCGTTTAATACAGAACAGAACAGTTCTGTATTGTTTTAAGATTTATAATCACACGATTAGGGTTCCCTTTTTGAGTCTGGTTCCTCTCAAGGTTTCTTCCTCATAACATCTAAGAGAGCTTTTCCTTGCCACACGAAAAACACACCAATCACCCTAACTCTTAAATTCTGTAAAGCTGCTTTGAGACAATATCTTTTGTGAAAAGAGCTAAATTTGACTGACTTGACTTGACTTCAAGTCAAAGAGGGACTTTAACAGGTTAAAGGTATAAAAACGGTCGCAGGGAACTGCGTGTGGTGATTAAGTTTCTTGTGAACAAACTCATAAAACCAACGGATGTCTACAGAAAAGTTCAAGCACAGTACGGTGATGATACGCTCAGTAACACTAAGACATTTAAAGCTGGCAGTATCTCCATCAGTAACGATCTCAGTCGTGGTGGTCCCCAGCCCACAGCAGTCACTCCTGATAACATTTAGCACATGGAAAACCTGATCCTAGATAATCGATAATCGAAATCTTTCCAGACATTAGTAAACGCCGGGTACAGGTATAAGTATAGCAGAGGAGTACACTATATCGAAAAAAGTATTGGGACACCTGACCTTTCCTGCCATATGTGGTTTTCCTTCAGACTTTTACCACAGGGCGTGTTCGGATGCAGTATAATTAAAGTTTTGCGTTCACTTGAACTTGGAAACCGAAACCTGTTCCAGCATGGCCATGCCCTTGTGCGTAAAGCGAGATCGATGGAGATATGCTTTACATGGGTTGGAGAGGAAGATCTTGAGTGGCCTGCTATAGAGCTCTGATCTTATCCCTACTGAACACCTTTGAGATGAATTGGAACACTGACAGCACCCCAGGCCTCCTCATATCACCTACATCAGTACCTGACTTTACTAACATCCTTGTGGCTGATGAACACAAATCTCCACAAGCACACTCCAAAATCTAGTGGAACATCTTGTGTGTGAGGGAATTATAAGAGCGAAATTGGACTAAATGTGGAATGTGATGCTCAAAAAGCACATACTGTACTTATGAGCAGGTATCTGCAAACTTAGGGGGGAGAGGTAGCTCAGTGGTTAAGATGCTGGGTTACTGATTGTCAGATAAGGATTCAAGCCTCGATATTGCCACTCTTGGGCCCTAGAGCAAGGCCCTTAATCTTTTGTAATCGAGGGGGGCCGCATCATAGCTGACCCTTTAGATCAAGCTGAGATATGAAAAGAATTTCACAAACTTTTGGCAATGTAGTGTATGTCTAAAAATAATTTTATAAATTAAAAAGTCCCAGTTTGACTTGAACACCCCTCGTACTATACGGACAAAAACGTTGGTCTACAATCGATCATAAGATTTTTTTATGTGCTTTCTGAACATCCCATTCTACATTTAGTCTTCATGTGTTGTTTATAACCTCTGATCTTTTAGATTTTGGACTTTGGTTGTAGAGATTTGTGCTTGTTCAACCACAAGGGCATTAGTACCCCCAGGTGAGGAGGCCTGGAGTGCACTCAGCGTTCCGAACCATCCCAAAGTCTCAATAACTTTCCCTATATAGTGTTCAATATGGAATAATTAGAACACTTAAGAAAGCGCTTTTCATGTTTCACTGACCCTGACATTGAATTGCTAAATGCTACAGGAGAGTTGGTGGACTTTAAAAGACATTCAAACCAATCCAATTTTAAAGTACAACAATACTAGGGTGTAGTTATTATAAATTTATGGTTGTTTATTTTATTTCTCACTCCAATGAGCAGTTAATTTACTATATCCTTCTATTTTTGTTCCCAATCCTTCCACACACAGCTAGAAATCAGGACTCGGTGTGGGAGTGAAGGTGAGAATTTGCATTCGCTTTGGAATATGGCAACCACAATCATGTTAAAAGAACAGTCAGTTCAGTAACCGTAAAAAAAAAATGTGTCCTTGCAAAAAGCTTGAAGGAATGCATTGATGTGGTAATTTATTTTATCAGTCATTTCTTTTTTATTACATGCTGACAGCATGTATTCATGGACTCTTTGTATTATCTCAAATCCAATCCAACATCCAAAATCCTTTGAAAATCCAATTGTTTAATGAATGATTTTGTTAGATATACGGCACAGAAGGCAGAAATGGACCCCTGAACATAATTTTTGTATGATTTTTTAAACATTCTATTCCACAATTAGTCTCCATTTGCTTTTATAATATCCTCCACACTTCTAGAAGATGTTCCACTAGATTTTGGAGTGTGCTTGTGGAGATTTGTGATCATTCACAAGAGTGTTAGTAAAGTTAGTTTTTCTTTGCCACAGTCGCCGGCTTGCTAATCAGAGATAAACAATTATAAGTAACTAACTTATAGGAAATAAATTCACACATTCTTTAATATAACCTTAATATCGCTTTATATGTGAAAAGCTGCTTTGAGACAATGTCCATTCTAAAAAGCGCTATACAAATACATTTTTATTTAACTAAATAAAGTCAGGGTCTCCTAGTTCAAACAAAATTGTATGCTAACATATCCAAAATGATCCTATATAATTGTGTGCATCCACCTTTGTGATAGCTTGTAAATAGTTTCAGAAAGAACCACATTTGGCTGAAAAAAATCACGTGTCCATTTCCTTTTGTTCATAAAGTGTATACCGTAATATATATATATATATATATATATATATATATATTGGAGCTGTGTAACTTGCAGGCTTTGCATAAATAAGTCATTAAAAACAAAAGAACATGGTGTGCCTTTCGGCTCACTTTTCAATTCAGTATTTTAAGTCATTTAACGGAAGAAAATAGGGCCATTCTTCAAAGCGAGCATATTAGACATCGCAATCATCAGTACGAGTGAAGGAGAAAAAAAACATTCAGATGGAGGACAGAACAATAAAAGATGAATCACAACTATATATAAATATATAAAATGGTTTCATCAAAAAAGAAACGTTTTAATTATGTGCTTTTGATCAACAAGAAGTGAGTTTGAACCGAGCTGCATTTCAATCCATTTACAGCATGTTCATTCAACTTCAATTTGACCTTACTCTCTCTTAGGTGTCTCACACACACACCCACACACACACACACACACACACACACACACAAGCTGTATATACACACTCCCATTCAAACATATACACACACACTCACACAAACACACACAATATGCACACATATACAAATACATAGACATTTGCACACACATACTGTATATAAATACAGAATATATATATATATATACACACACACACACATATATGCGAACACACAAGCACACATAGACATATGTACACACACACACACACACACACACACACATCACATATATACAATGAGCATGCATACAAATTCACACACATTTACACACATAGGCATACGCACGTAGACATATACATATATACAGTACACACACACACACATACACACACACACACACACAAAAATACAAGGCACTTTCTTTTTTATTGCCATTTATTGCATACAAAATCTTTGAATGTGACTTTTAATGCATCATGTACAGCATTTTGTTTATGATAAAATGTTTTATAATCTATCTAAAATATTATCTCTGGTTTTTTCCTGTTGTAGTTCACAGTTTCATAAATTAAAGATAAACTGAGTCTGTATGTGCTGAAAGTATCATTGATTACTGTCTGGTTTTTAATTTTTTTGCCTTTTTATTTTTACATAAGATCAAATAGTTGCATTTAAATGAATACTGAATACGATCCAGCCAATGCAGGACACTCAATTAACTGTTATTCCATACACACTAAGCTATTTCAAATACCAGCTGCATATTTGTTCGACCTCTACATAATCCACCCAGCTGTCAGTCAGAACCTGTGACTCAGATTTTTTGTGGGCTTCATTATAATTCATAACCATGATGCCCATCGTGCTGTGACTATCGGCTATGAGATTTTTTATTATCATCTATGAAAGGGAGACTCGAGGCAGCTAAGACAAGACTAATGAACCAGACCACCAATATAGAAAAGACAGACAGGTCCAATCCTATGACATTTCATATGATGAATTTGTATTTGCTAATAAAATATCCCTTAGGGAGTTATTCCCATGGACCCATGGTGATGGAAGAGATGTGGATTTTTTGATTTATGGCAACATCTAGTGTACCAAAAGTTTCCTATGTGTTTATCTCTTTACTAGGAACAACTAAACCTAATACACATGCATTATGTAGTAACTAATTATAGCAACTTGAAATATTCAAGGGGTCCAAGAAATACACAGCAAACTGTGATAATGCGAAAGCTAAAGTTTGGTCACATTATAAATATATAGATTATGATATGCGACTCACAGAAGAACATTGTTTTATTATAGCATTGTTTACTTTCTATTTTCAGTAGTGACTCCTTTATAGTAATAGAAAAACACTGATTTTGTCTTTATGTGAAATACGGTTTGCTCAGATACGGAGTAGAGTCACTTTCTGCTTGGTCTCTTTGTTACTAAATTTCATAAATCATTCAAAAAAATATGGTTAGAGTTAATCAGACTTCCAGAGTGCCATCATACAGCTAGTGTCTAAAAAGTTCCTCTTATCCAGGACACTTTAATTTGAACAATGAAACACACAAAGAACTTCTACACATACACAATCATGTAACTATTGTGTAACACACATGCACATAGTAAGTTTGGAATAACCAGTGTTTCCGGGTTTTTGCAGATGAACACGATACTCACATTACTTCCTGTTCTTTTCTAACTGAGCCAACTGAGCCAACTGAGCCGAGGAATTCTCAAAATTTGCAATGGATTCTTTCACAGTGGGCTTAGATGGCTGAAAGTTAAAATCCCGACAAATCAGGAGTCACACCTGCTGGTTAATTGAAGGCCAAAATCTTTAAATCAAACATGTGGAATCAGCTGTGATTTTGATTATTGATTCCAATCTTTAGGTTTATCTTTAGTATAATTCAATTAATTTCAAGTTTATTTCTGTAACACTTTTTACAATGGACATTGTGTTAAAACAGCTTTACAGAATATAAAAATTACAGAACAAACTTAATTTATATTTCAATTAATGTGTAACCCCAGTGAACAAGCCTGGGATGAGCAGGCCACAATCACGACAAGGAAAAAAATCAATTAAAAATGTGTTACACAAACCATTCACAACATTATGACATTATAACATTATAACCGGTGAAGTAAATAACACTGATTATCTCTTTAGGATGTAGTCATAATGTAATGACAATATTATGTTATATATAAATGAGGTTATGAGGAAGGAACCTTGAGAGGAACCAGACTCAAAAATGGAACCCATCCTCTTTTGGGTGACACCAAGAGTGTGAATAATGCCTTGAATGTACCAGTGGAATTTCATATACACATAAGAACATTGTTCATTTGTACTCTAGCTGGTTTCCAGTAGTCCCTCTTTTAGTCATAAAAAACACAAAAGTGTTTTTGTATGAATTTTAGTACACATATAAATGGTGGGATTCCACACATTCACCATACATTCGTCAATTCATTTCATGAATATGAATGATTAATGTTTTTGGTTGCCAAAAGATATGGTAAGGTTTAGGAACCATCGGTTTTTGGACCCCTAATAGCCCGGAAATTCAATATCCAGTACCTCAAATTATGTGTAAAGATTATTATTATTTC
Organism: Silurus asotus; assembly: GCA_024362625.1. Taxonomy (NCBI): domain Eukaryota; kingdom Metazoa; phylum Chordata; class Actinopteri; order Siluriformes; family Siluridae; genus Silurus; species Silurus asotus. Next base: position 7,354,668 of record MU551577.1, read on the forward strand.
ATGCTCTATTCACACTCAATGTGTTTATACAAGCTTTCAGAATTTACTTGTGGATTGAGTAAAAATAATACTGGCTACAATCCATACTCATTCAAAGAAAAAGCATATGGAGTATGAAGATGAAGAAGCCTTTCCATGTGCATGACATAAAAACCATGCAGATATGAATGGTCCATCTCTCTCTTAGAAAAAAAAAAGATTAATTCTGGATTCATTGCACATCTTGTACAACTTTTCAGTGAGTTACAGAGCATCAGTCACTGTGAATCGCATTAGCATAGGCACCGTTATGTCTTTTTTCTGGCAGATGTGTGTGATTTAAGAGGCACCAAAGTGCTTCGTTGTTGAAAAGGGGCAATTAGCAGGATTTAGAGGTAATATTTAACTCCCACCTTAATGGACGGTGTGTCTTAAACTTGAATGAGTAAAAGGAAATCGTGAACTCTATCTTGTCTATGTGCTCGTATTAATGAGAGATTGTGAAAAACGAATTGTACAATTTTGAAGCTGAAGGATGGAACATCTGTCTTTTTAAAGCAAAATAGTGACGATGCATCCAGCATTGATTTTTTTTTTTTTAGAACACGTTTCCAAACTACAAAAGAGGCCATATAATAAGATTTCAAGGCCAGGGGGACAGATTTGTCGAAGTAAACCGGCAGCATCAGAGAGCTGTGTTATGGTCTCACAGTCAGATCTCATTAGTGAAAATTTGTAGGACAAAAAAAATAACAAAAACAACTCGTATAAGAGAAGTTGGAGAGGTTCTGGTTGCAGCTAGGGGCAGATTATTACCGCCTCATTCGCAGGTAATATAATGACAGCGCCGGCTCATGTAATAACTGCTTTCAAATTTAGGGTGAGTGGAAGTCCTGCGATTCAGGTTCAAAGCAGGAAAGAATGCTGGAGGATCTCGAAGAACGCTTAATGGTTATATTGTCACTAGGCAGAGTTTTTTTTTTCTCGAATACAGTATCTTTCTATATGGAAAATTCAATGTAAAAATATAAACCCAGATTTAATTATTTTTACATTTAATGGAGCCAAAAGGAAGGTGACATCATGGTTTAATGAACTACCAGATATTCGGGTAAAGAGAAAAGAAGATTCACAGATACTACTATTACCAGAAGGGCGACCTGTGATACATATTTACCTGCACTATTTGCACAATTGCTACTTTTTGCACTAATGATAGATCCCAAACCTGTACTATGCACTGACATTAACATTGTACCTATTTAGCTATCTATCTAAGAGGGCTTAAATAGATTTTGAGTTATTAAGATCTTCCACTCCAACCCATGTAAAGCATATCTTCATGAAGCTGGCTTTGTGCACAGGGTTTTCGTCATGCTGAACAGGTTTGGATCTCCAAGTATAGGAACAAATGAACAGTTTGCTACAGATGCAGTGTGAGAGATCTGAGTAGTGCACTCTCTGACTAATTAAAGGAAGTAAAAAAACCAATTTTTAAGCCTGCTAGATTCCCCCGGTGTCGCCAACTCAAAATTAGATTTTTTTAATTCAACAGCCTTACATGTCCTTTAACCTACAAGCACATGCACTGCTAATTTTGTAGACCTGATAGCAGGAATTACGTAGGTTCCCCAGTGGTCTAGTGGTTTGTATGCGGCGCCCTAGTCCCTGCGGCCAAGGTTCGATCCCCGGTCAGGGAACCAACCCCAGCCACACTTAGTGCCGGTCCCAAGCCCGGATAAACGGGGAGGGTTGCGTTAGGCATCCAGCGAAAAAACATGTGTCAAATCAAACATGCGGAGGATTCGCTGCGGCGACCTCAAATAAGAGAAGCGGAAAGAAAGTTTTGATAGCAGGAATCACGTGATGTGACGTGAATGGCATTGTGCGACAGCATGAATCAAACTAAGGCAGCGTTTCCATTGCCACAAACATTGCACCTCATATTTTCACACGACTAACCAGAGGTCAAGAGTAAAATACGATCCTGTCAAACACCATAGACTTACGGCTTTAATATGCACTGATGTGTGAGAAGCATGGGCAGTTTAAGGGTAATGACCCTCTTCCAATGTGGCACAGACTGAATAAATCTGTCCAAACATCACAGCTGGGATCGCTCTCAGTTTAGATTTGCAGATAAATGTTTTAACTGGAGGACTTTACAGTTGTTTCTTACCTGGGGTTGAGTTATAATTGATACTCAGGTGACGCATATTGATTGATTGATTGACTCTGCAGGGTGCCTGCCTTCAGACATGAAGGGAATATAATGAACTGTCTCCAAAACTTTGTGTTCATCAAATCCACTCAATTTTGCATTAACTGCTAGGATAACATGAATATTGATCAAATGTAGGGCATTTGCTAGAGGGCAGATTTTTAGTGTGATACCTCTGAAATATTTTTGCACTCCCTGATGCTCATTAATGGGAAGTTAACATAGTACACATACTGAACAATGCAGTTTAAATCTATAAACGAAGCTCTGAAACATTTTGAATATCGAGGTAAGAGCTCATTATGGATTACTATACATTTTGGGTTGCAACCAAAAGTCCACATTGTGTTATAGTTTTAAAGCTTTATTATCCTGGCTGCAGAATATTGATGAAGACAAAGGCCAAAACACTAAACGCTCAGAGAGAGAGAGAGAGAGAGAGAGAGAGAGAGAGAGAGAGAGAGAGAGAGAGAAAGAGAGAGAGAGACATACTTATAATAAACCCGGCTCTATGTCATTATCTTACAGTAACCTGAAAAGATAAAAATGTAGTTTACATTCTGTTTGTTCCTCTAAGTTCTAATCCTCATTCGTTCCATTTAATAAGCTACTTAAATCCCAGTTCATTAAAGCAACAATGGTAAAGAGTAATAACACGGCTTTATGCACTCATTCTGAAGGTAAACGTACCTGCTCCACTGGTAATGCATTTACAAGCACACACATATGGGAATATTACATTTTCAAACTCAGCGATTGCACTAGAAAAACAGATGTAGACGTATTTATAGCGAGACCTCCTGGGGATGTAATGCTGGACCAGCATGTTCTCATACTTGAAATATCAGAACATCTTACAGAGTTTAAGATTAATGGAAAAAGTACAATAAGCGACAGTTGGAAACAGGGTTTGGGTCATGAATAATCTTGTTCTTTATTTACAAGATTCAGACCACAATTCCTTATGATTGTTATACATTTTCTGTGAAGAGATGCAATATTAAATAGTATATTTTTTAAGGTGGACTGCGAGTGGTGGAAAAGCTAAAGGAAAACAATACCGGGATGTTTTTTTTCCACCACTAGATGACTGAGTAACTGTATTACACATTGTTTACTGTGTAAAACTTTTAGCCGAAACTTATTTGCAAAAATTATCAAAACATTAATTATTGGAATTATTATCTATGCGGATATTTGTGTTTAGTTTTAAGAAGTTTACAGTTTTTTATTATTCCAAATTTAGTCTAGTTTTCATTCGCAGGCCCTTGGCAGGTAATAATACACATAGACGCAAAAAACAAACAAAAAAACGTTTACTGATGCCTAAGCAGTGTATAAAATATACACATTATTCAGAGCATCAAGCTCATTATAATAATATACAAAGTGTGATGTGATTATTTGGTAGTGTGATGGTCTAGGCCTGCTTTATGACCTAGACAACTTGCCATATTTTGATTAGACCATGAATTCTGATCTCTACTTAAAAAATCCATGCCATCAGTTCATGACCTCAAGCTCAAGCGCTCTTAGGTTATGCAGCAAGACAACGATCTGAATCAAACCAACAAGTCCACCTCTAAATAAATAAAACTAAATTATTTTGCAGTGACTTAGTCTGGGTTTCAATCCAATTGAGATTCAGTGGCATGACCTTAAACAGGACGCTCATCCTCGAAAACCCTGCAATGTGGTGGAATATAAACAATTCTGAGTGGGATGGGATTCCTCCACAGCGATGTGAAAGACTAATTGCTAGTTATCACAAACACTTGATGGCAGAGTGGTACAAATAGTTATTAGGTTTAGGGGGCAATGTTTCATCTAGGAACAGGCAGGTTTGGACAGCTTTTTCTCTTCTTCTTTTTCTTTCGGCTGCTCCCATTAGGGGGCGCCACAGAGGATCATCCATCTCCATACCACCCTGTCCTCTACATCTGCCTCTTTCACACCAACTACTTGCACGTCTTCCCTCACCACATCCATGAACCTCCTTCTTGGCCTTCCTCTTTTCCTCCTACCTGGTGTCTCCATCCTCAGCATTCTCCTACCAATATAATTCATGTCCCTCCTCTGCATATGTCCAAACCATCTCAATCTCACCTCCCTCACCAAAACGTCACCAAAACGTCCTACATGCGCTGTCCCTCCAATAAACTCATTTCTAATCCTGTCCATCTTCATCGCTTCCAACGATAAAATAATCATTTGTAAAGTACATTTTGTATTTACGCAGGTTATCTATGTGTAATATAATAAGATCTGAATTATTCAAGTGTGACAAATAATGCAAGAAAACGTATGTGTGTATATACATACACACATACCACAGACATGCCATATATATATATATATATATATGCAGCGACATGGGGACACATGAAATAAAAGGAAAGTAAGGTGACATTAAGTGTTTAAGGATTAAGGAAGCTAAATATCAACATCTTGGACAGCTTTTGCTCTTAATAAATAAAATAATCATTTGTAAAGTACATTTTGTATTTACGCAGGTTATCTATGTGTAATATAATAAGATCTGAATTATTCAAGTGTGACAAATAATGCAAGAAAACGTATGTGTGTATATACATACACACATACCACAGACATGCCATATATATATATATATATATATGCAGCGACATGGGGACACATGAAATAAAAGGAAAGTAAGGTGACATTAAGTGTTTAAGGATTAAGGAAGCTAAATACATGAAAGATTTAACACCTTAAGTTGAACAACTTGATCAATAGTCTGATAAACACATGTGAGTCAGGGTCTGAAATAATGCTTGTCTGCTGATTGAATTGTGTTCCAAGCTTTCAGAAAAGAGCTGAGTAGTAATTATCTCAATGTTGGAGCAAGTCGAGTGTAAAGGACTGATGAGGAAGAGAATGAGAATGAACAGAAAGGTCGTTTTGTTGTTCCTTGGTTTTCACTCTATAACAAAAATTGGTACAAAAAGAGACAGAGGTTAAAGGGAGGTTACAGAGACTATGATCCGTGCTGGCCATAATGGCTTGGGTGCACATATAGCGCACTATATTGTTACTCTCGATGAGAAAATACATACATTTTAGAAAAATGTACTTACGCTTGGACCCAGGGGTTTTCTGAACAGAACCACTCGAGGCTGACATGGAAGCTTTGAAAATAAGCTGTGAGTCTGGTGTATGCTGTGTGTAATTAAATGCCATTTAATAATCAATAATCAATAATTTAGAGAAGGTTCTGGAAAAAATATGATTTAATCCTTTTTTTATTTATGCTTCCACACTATCAGCTTTAAAACCCTTCGCACAGCAAAACAGCACTCCTAGAGTTTCTGCCACTTCTGGATTGTGTCCTGGAAGTCATCTTTTCAAAGTGTGTCAAGTACGTGTTGATTCGCGCTGGATCTCCACAATGATGACAAAAACGACAACCTTTGAACTGCATCTTCATCTTCCGGAAGAGGGTGAAGTCCGCAGGAGCCGAATCTGGCGAGTAGGGTGGGTGCGGAAGTGAGATAATGTGGATTGCTTTCTGACAATCATCATGCGCAAGTTGCCGAATGGTTTGGATTTTTAGCTCGTTGAAGGTCTTCCTGATCTTATCATCTTCCAGTGATGTTTTTCTGCTTATGAAGCACACATGCCACTCAAAACAATTCAAATATCTAATGTATGTCATGTCAAACGTCTCTGTGGCCACGTTTTATGCAGAATGAAATCACAGATGTGGTAACGCACGTGGTTTGAAGATCAACAGTAAGCACCATCAGTCTTGAACAGTTTTGATACACCACTGTTTTTCCAGTGGTGGAAAGTCACCAGAGAGTACATTTATGAGTTCTGTTTATATAACCCTGGTTCTAGTAATGGCCATTAAAAGTGCATATTTGTGTGTATGTAAATGCGCTAGCCTGCTTTATAGACTTTATAGACTTTATAGACTTTATAGACTAGCTAATAAAGTGCTTTAAGTAGCTATATTAAGAAGCATGGATCACCTAGACCTGGATTTTATTAGATTCTGTATTGTGTGCTGTAATGAGTGCAGCATGCTGGCAGATTCTCCGTGATTTTATTCTTTTAATGATGTGATTGATTTAAAAATGTTCATTTGAAAATGTTATGCAGGTCATGCTAGCAAAAAAAAAATCCAGGCTTTAAAATTAATGCTGTATGATGAAGTACAGCAGAAAAAGAAACCCAATGACATTAACGGATTTGATATAGATTATTTATGCCAAAATTCATTTCATTAGCCATGTTCATAGCCATAACATGCATTTCAGCATGCAGTATTATGGGGACATCAAATTAGCAGACAGTGGAATTGGACTTTAGTTTCTTGCCAATTCAGGTAGCCTTATGGTACAAGTACAGGTAGTCGTATGATGGAGATGTGTTCCGGTGACGCCATCATAACTGGAAAATATCATAAGTCGAGACATGGCCTAGCCTACCGAGGTGTCTTTTGAATAGTATGTGATAGTATACAGAATTTTGTTAATAATGTAACAAATTACAGTACATAATTCAGACAGAGCGGCAGTGTCTGGTAATGGTGATAAAAACAGAGAGAGAAAAAAAAAGCTACAATGAAGCTTTAAAACACCAAAAAACACAATAAAAACACACTCAAACTCTAAAATTTATGTGTCCCAACACGTAGAATCGCATATCTGCTGTTACGTTTTCCTGCCACATGAAATGTAAAATATTACTGTAATATTATGTACAACATACAATTGTGTCGTGTCGCTATGGTGATCGTGAGATCGAAAAATCCTAAGTCGAACCATCGTAACCCAGGGACTACATTTATCACCTGCCTTTGTTTTCAGTCAATTCAGCAAAAAGTGCAGTATAAAACACCAATCTAACATCTGCATCAATTTTACTTCTGAGAGGTAAATACCAGTGTGAGCAATTTCGGTATTAAACCCTCAATGTTCGCTTTAAACTCAAGCATAAATACGACCCTCAGGTTGGAAAATGTCATAGTTGTTGTTCCTAACCGGAGCTCGGTTATAAATCCTTACAGAATCTCTTGGTAATTTGTATCGCTTTGCCGTCAGCTATTTGCACAGCCAGTGCGTCTCTCTCTGGATAAAAGTGTCTGCTGAAAGAAAAAAAAGTAAACGCGACGTTAATGAATCTGGGGCGTTCGGCACCTGCGAGGCCTGCTGTAATTCAATTACCAGATATATTGTTGCTCCCCTTATTGTTAAGTCAGACTAATTATGTTACTGAATGTTCCGGAAATGCTGTACTTGCATATGAATGTCATTATGGAATAAAACGCATGTTGTTCTGCCTGAGAGAACGTAATATTTCCCCATAGAGAAACATCAAACTGACCCGATGAATCCATTTTCATTCTCTCTTACACGCTCACACACACACACACACACAGACACACACACACTGAAGAACAGAAACCCATGCAGAGGAGAAGCCTGTCTCACTTGACCAGCCATTTATTACACCCAATGTTCTCATCTCGCTTAAGTGTTATACTGTGAATTTCAAGATCACATAGTAAGGATTCATACGTCTCATTTCTTCAGAACACCACAGACATGCCGTCTCGACGATGTTCATTTGTAATAAACAGCACGCCACGTCCCCGCGTTTCCATAACTCGCGTTAAATTCCTCTGTAAAAGATGCTGAAGGTGTGTTTAATGCACTGTGATCTGTGCAGCTGCCACCGAAACCCAGACAACACTGATGACAATTTCATGCTTTCAAATTTTCCTTTTTTTTTTTTTTCCAACCCTGACTGAAGTGGCACCCTGCCCAAAAGCACAGGTGCACACACACACACACACACACACACACACACACACACACACACATAAGCTAGGTGGGTGATATAGCAGCTTAACAGGTGCATGAATCTGAGTTGTCAAAGATCTGCCACATGGATTATTACTCAGGCTTTATACATATCTAATTTTTTTTAACCCTCAAAGGAATTTGAAAATGAATAAATAAACAAGATGTTAAAAAAAATCCTTTCATTCACATTTACTCACCTTTATACTAATCCTGATCCATCCTGATTTACTTCTTCTATACTACTTCTTTATTTGGACTTCTTTATTCGCTGCAGGATGGTTCTTAAAGATCCAAAGGGGTTCCTGTGAAGACTTAAACTCTAAAACCATGAGTGGCTTCAGGGCTACACTTGGCATGAACAAGTGTTTTTTTCCATTCAGGTGTCCATCATTAAACATTTGATGACTTCAGCAAAGATTGAGCAACACAAATCAGGCACAACATTATGACATTATAACATTATGAGCGGTGAAGTGAAGAACACTGATTATCTCTTTATCTGGATTTATTTATTAGCCAGCAAGTGAAAATGTTTTCCTCCAAGAAAAATGGGTGTAAAGATTTGAGTGAGTTTGACAATTTGTGATGTCTAGACGTCTGGGTCAGAGAATCTCCAAAACTGCACCCCCTGTGGGATGTTCTTGGTCTGTCGTGGTCAGAATCTATCAAAAGTGCTCCAAGGAAGGAACAGTGGTGAATCCGTGACAGGGTCATGGGCAGCCGAGGCTCATTGATGCACGTGGGGAGTACAGGCTGGTCCGTGTGTAGAAGACGTTCATGCTGTTAATTCTTGAAGGGTCAGAACTGTTTTGGCAGCAAAAGGGAGCCCAACGCAATATGATGCAGTTGGTCATAATGTTGTGCTGATCGGTGTATATTTATTTATTGTTTTTGGTCATTTGGTGTCTTCCTTTTTAAATCTCATGGTTTCTTCCTTCCTCCTTTTACCTTGCCATTTTTTAAAACTAATTTATGACACTAAAATGAATATTTGCGATCTATTTATTGCTGTAGAGCTGCTTTGGGACAATGCCCACTGCTAAAAGCACTATAGAAATGAATAATAATGCAAATGATTGGCATTGAGGAGCCCAGTATGTGCTGAAAAAAAAGCAATTCCCAATAGCTTTACACCACCCACACCAGCCTGAACAGTTTATTGGCAGGGTGAATGGATTCATGCTGTAGATATACATATTTGCACGTCTCAGGAACATCAAGATGCTTGGAGATGGTCTTATAGCCTTAAGCATGCATGTGTATTATGTGCTTTTTAAACCTTTTTGGACCACTCTCTCAGGTGCTATCTCTGGTCCCTGTTCAGTGTGGTGTACTAAATATCCTATTTAGAATACAAAAATCTAATTATTTATATTTCTTTAAGGGGTACCATCAAATTTGTCTATGGCTTGTCATTATTTCTAATAATTGGTTGAATCACAAATCAGAAGCAAAGTCTGATTTGTATTAAGTATAAAATAAACAATGATGAACACCAATGCATTTAGTCTGTTCTAAGTTATTTAACAGAAAAATGAAGCTTCATCAAAGTCCAGTCTTCATCTGTCCAGTTTCCAAGACCCCTGTAGTCTCAGATTCCAGTTTTTAGCTAATCCAGGAAGGTCTTTTGTTTTTGAAGCCACAAGATTTGTTCTTTTGTGCATTCTGAGATGCTGTTTTTGCTCACGGTAGTTGTTATTTAAGGTAGCATGGCCTTTCTTGCAATAACCAGTGTGAAAATGTGGAAGGAGTGGTTACTTTAATTACCATAACCTTTCGGTCTACTTAAAAACTTCTAATTTTGTAAATATTAGTTACAGGGAGAAATGGATTAGGTTATGGGGCTACTACCACTGATTGCCCACCTCTTATTTGCACCAGCCCACTCTAATATAATTGTTTAGAACCGACCCTCACGTACACTGTGCTAAACCTGTTGCTGAATGCATTTAAACTTCTGTCACATACAACAAACAGAATCAAAACATGGTTACTTCCCAACCCAGTCCATGAACTCCACCAGTACTTCCTGGTTCTTGTTGTTGATCTAACTTCAAGGCAAACTTGCAGGCACATCATAAGCGAGCGTGTTATGGATCTGAATGTGAGTAGAAAGTGTAATGTGGAAGTGCTGAGAACGCAAGTAAAAAAAATTGCTGGCAGATGGTGTCACTGAGTCTGATTGTGTTGTGTCTGGCTAGAAATCAATCACATGTTCATCCACACACACACACACACACACACAATACATCAGTAGTCAGTCGTTTAAGCACCACATTGGCATTCTGAAGTAACCAGAAGAGAAAATGATTCTTTGTTTGCAGCTGGGCTCCTAAACAGGGCTCATTGCTTTGTAACTGATTCAATTTTCTAGCTCTTCAAGCTATTCCAGTCTGCATACAAAAGGCAACACCAATATCAATGACAGCTGAGTCTATCCTTAAACACATGGCTGAAGTCGCTTGGTTTGGTGTATACCAGAAATAATTACTCTGAGCAACAATGTTGGATCAGAAATACTGTAATAATGAGATATAAAGATATAAAAATAATGACACACTATCTAGAGATAACTAACTTATATCTAAATATCAAAATAGGACGTCCAGGGTTATAGATTATACATCTATATCTATAGGTTATAGTTAGGACACTGATGTCTCACTGATGCGTCACTGCTTTCACTGTTCTAATCCACTCTTTCTGTATAAGACACAATTAACTCTATATACGTACTTGTAGCATGTTTTGGTTGATCTCATATATCGGATGAGATGTTTGTTTGATAACTTTTTTGTATGTGTATGTATAAAATATTTGCTCCAATATATATGTGTATATATATATATATTATATTTTTATTTATGATATTTTCATTTTATACTTATTTTATTTATTTAACTTTAAATGTTTATGTGTATCTGATTAGAATTTGTATAGAGGCTGTGTTTTAAAACCCAGAGGTGGAACAAGTTATAAAATTTGCTACTCAACTAAACGTAAAAAGTAATTGAAGGAATACCTTTACAAAATAAGGTGCAATAACCAAAAAAAAAAAGAATTTAATAAATAATAAAGAAAGAAAAAAATTACTCCAGTCCATGTCTTGAATCTAATGTAAATATAAAATACTATGGGTTTTTTTTTTTTTATACAAACATTTTTCATATTTTCATTATGGAATATTGGTTGTAAAATTTTCAGGAAAATAATGAATTTATTTTTGAATACTTCCGTATGTACTGTACTGAGATATTAAACTATATTTTCAAATTACAACCAAAAATGATGTCATGGAAGATTTTAAAAAAGGGATACATTAAAATATTAAAGTCAACTAGAAACTGATATGCATAATATATATAAAGTGTATGTAATTCACATATCATTATGGAGAACTGTGTACTGAATTCCATGCTAATGATGTAGCTTGGCTTTGATTAGCAGATTAGCTAATTGTACTAGCTAAATACAAACACAAAACTGTACTTAAGCTTTTTTTATCCTAAATAATTCTCCATACACTTTCAGTGATAACGTTAAATTATGATAAGTTATATGTGGTACAAAACACTTGATAGGTACAAACCACTGTACAAAACACGTGAACTCTGGGTAGACAACATGTGCAGTCGGGTCTGCTTGTCCTCATCAAGGTTATTTTTTCACACTGGCTGAAGCTCAAGTGGACTTGATTTTCAAGGATTTTAACAATTTTTTGCCTTTGGAAGGCTTTAAGACACATTGATTTTGAAGGAAGGTCAAACTCATCAGATATTTACACTTGCACATGTACCACTGGTGGATTTTTTCTTCTTCTTGGCAAAGATGCAGTGATTATCCTCTATATATACACAAAAGTATTGAGACATCTGACTTTTCCTGCCATTTGTGGTTCTTTCCTTTATACAGAATATTGTGTTAGATACTGTATATATATGTGAAATGCTTTTTCTTTTAATTTTTTCTCTTATATCGAAGTGTCTAATACCTCTTAATTAGATACTGTGCTTAACATCATTTCAACCTAATAGATTCTGAGTTCCAGAGGAGATCTTGTTTATTATGTAATTTATGATTTAGCTTTATGGAATGTAATTTATTTCTGTTGACTGTGCCTGACTGAATGTAATCGTAATAGCACTCATTGGACATAATATAGACAGTATTATATGTGAACTGAAGCTAGTAAGCATATTTGAGCTTGTTAGATATGGAAATTGACACAGAAAAGTACGTAACACATCTTCTCCACACAACAGTAAGCCACCTGGACTACAGAAGAGGGGATAATGTGAAAATGCTGTTGAATGCTGTGAAATACAGTTCACATAAATAGAGTTTAACACCATAATTCCCTCAACTCTCACCTCTAAGTTGGAGTTTCTGGGAGTCTGTGTCAATGAATCTCCAACTTCCTGCCAGACAGACCACAAGCTGTATGAGTAGGCAAACACACTTCATCCTTCCTTATTCTCAGCACTGCAGCTCCTCAGGGTTGTGTTCTAAGCCCCCTGTTGTACTTAGTACTTGTACTCACATATGACTGTGTGGCCACTTTCAACTCCACCACCATCATCAAGTTTGCTAATGACACTGTTGTGGTGAGCCTGATCTCCAACAATCACAAGACGGTCTACCTACAAGAGATGAAAAACCCGGAGAGATGGTGCCTAAGAATAATATTCTCCTGAACGTCAGCAAGACTAAGGAGTTAATAGTGGAATTTAGCATGAAGGAAAAGCAGTCATACCAACCACTAAACAGTATGGGATATATTATGGGATCTATTAGAGCGTTGTGACGGGTAGCATCACTTTGAAAATATTGACATCAAATAAATAAAAATGAATTAAAATATAATATACGAAAGCATGCAAAATGTAGCCAAATTATAAAATATATATCTTTAATTAGTGAGATATTAAGTCACATGAATAACACGTAAAGTTTAAATATTCACACACAATTATAGGATGAGATGATAATAACTTTAAATACTTTACATTTACATTACATTTATTTATAATAATTCACATACAAGAATTTACAGATGTGTACAAAACAAAACTAGATCCTTTTTTATGTGTTGTCTCTCTCCATAAACCATGTAGAACATTACAGCATTAAAGTTTATTCACTAATACACAGTCACTGAGTAGCTAATAGCAACCAAGCAAAAGCAGCATCATGCTAAATGAATTACACAAAACTGCCGAGTCATCGTGCTGTCACCCGGATAAGCAGAAATCCTGTCTTGGGAATTGTTCCATTCCTTCGTGAAAGGAAACATAAATGTGACAAGGCTCGGTATAATTGCCTCCTGATACCACTTTCACGTTTCAGATTCTTATCACAGTTCATTAATGCTAATGAGAACTTTTCAACTACGTGATGATTTTATACTAAATTTATATTCATAGGCACATAAATTGCTTATGTGTTCTTCTTGTCTGAAGGCATTTTCTTAGATGCGTTTGAGTTTGATAAATGAGGCTGCTGTTTTTTTTTTGTTTTTTTTACACACAAACACAAACACACAATCACTTTTGCTGTATCATTAGAATACAAATTCGAATGAAGTTAAAAATGTATATTCAGGGAAAAAAAGAGTATTTCTGCTAAGCCTGAAATACATACAATATAAATATGTTTATATACATTGTATGGTCAAAAGTTTTAGGACACCTGACTTTTTCAGCCATACGTGGTTCATTCCCAAACTCTAACCACAACATAATAGTAGCAGATGTATTTGGATGTGGTCAAATTCAATCATCCCTTTAACTGAGTTAAGAGAGAGAAACCTGTTCTAGCATGACAATGACCCTGTGCACAAAGCCAGATATATTTTCCATAAGTTGGAGTGGAAGATCTTGAGTGGCCTATTACAGAACCCTATTGAACACCTTTGGGATGAATTGGAACACCCTTCTTACCCTCACTACTAAAAGCCTTGATGCTGAGCGAGCACAAATCTCCACAAGCACACTCTAAAATCTATTGAAACTGCAGAGTGAGAGTTATTATAAGAGCAAATGAGGACTAAATGTGGAATGAGATGTTCACAAAATGCAGAGAAGAATTTCAACTTTTTGAAAAAGCTAAGGAAGCCCCAGCTCCCACCACGCGTCCTCACATCGGAGCGGTGTTTGGACTGGGTTTCCCACCCTGTCTGGGAGGTCCTTTCCACTTTGTGGACTCGTTCGGAGCTGGTAAGCTTTTTCCGAAGATGAGACGTTATGTAGACGCGTATGGAAACCAGTTCACTCCCTACCAGCTCCTACTTGATTATGCCAAGGACCCCAGCAAGAAGTTTCATTGTCAGATCGCAAGACAATACAGTGGATAGTGAGGATGGATGAGAAGATCATTGGGGTCTCTCTTCACTTAATCATAGACATTTACACATCACGCTGCGTCTGTAAGGCCAACAGCATTGTGGTCGATCCCACACATACCTCACAGACACTCTTTAATCTCCTGCTATCCGGAAAAAGTATTCAGGCCCTCACATCCAGACTGTGTAACAGTTTCTTTGCATAAGCCATTTGACTATTCAGACACACAAACACACAAATGAACAAACTTGTTAACTGTGTGTACAAATTGCTGCTAAAACATTTGACGTTTACATGTACAGCATTTAGTTCACAAATCTTCTTTATAGGTTGGTGCTGCAGAGTCACTGTTTCTCCCATCTCACTGTCTTGTGCTGTTTTTGCACTAAATGTACTTTCTGTAAAGTCCTACTGAAGTTAGTTTTGTGCAGTTCTGTGTTTTGTGTTACTTTTGGTTAATTAATGTTGTCTGGAGGTCAGTTGGTTTTGCCAACTAATCGACACCGATAGTTAATTGCTGGAAAAATCCATACTGATAGTTTTTCCATCTTGCTTCTGTTGCGAGAGCAGCCTCTAGAGGCGAATCACTGACACTACATGCTGTTTGTTTTTACATTTGAGCCTGCACGCTGCACGGAGAGTGCAATATAATATTTATTACTTATAGTTTATCAATTATATATTTATATTTGTTAGTTTATACATAAATTTTTATTTAATTTAGCACATTCATGATTCAGTACTTTTTAAATTTCAATAAAATAAAAAATTTCAGTTCACCAACCCCAGCCATTAGGGTTGCACAAGCCTTAGTGCCGGTCCCAAGCCCGGATTAATGGGGAGGGTTGCGTTAGGAAAGGCATCCAGCGTAAAAACATGTGCTAAATAAAACATGAGGATGGTCCGCTGTGGCGACCCCTAATGGGAGAAGTCGAAAGAAAGTTTGTAATAATATTTAACAAGTATTCATCGGTTGATTTACTGTTTTAGGCAACCTATCTAACTCCACTATCGGTCGACCGGTTTTCTTGTGTACCATCTTGGTCCTGGAGGAACATAGTTTTAAGTCACAGTGTACTGTACTGTATATGGTTGGAATGACAATAAACGCCAACTTGACCTGACTTGAAAAATCACATACACATCCTACATTTTTTTAAATGCTCAGTCAGGTTTTGCTGTCTAACTATACATTTTCCAGTGGCTTATTTCAGATTAATAAAGTAAAATGGTAGTAATATTAATGCAAACACCAGACTAAAAGCAGTCATTTGCCTAGTTACAGCCGAGAATAGGGTAGTTAGCCATCTATGGCATGACAGACACAATGAGACTGATTTGGCATGAATGATTGGAAGCTGATCTGTTCAAACAGATCTTATCGATGAGAAATGACAGATGTGGTCAGCCTGAAGGACTCTCAAGTGCTCCTGTTTTTCATCCTTTTCAGGTAGGGATAACACAACAGCATTTAAGTAAAGGCCTAAACTCTTTTTCGGTCTTTAATGGTGTAACGGATAACACAAGATCAGCAAGTGTCATCAAATCTATACGGCAGCTCACAGCAGAACAAGTGAACCAAGTAGAAAACCTTTAAATGAGTTACTGTACACAGTTTATACAAGTACTCATTGTGTATAAAGACATTATATAGGGACAAATTTGCTTGTTAAACCTATAATCCTGAATGTGTTATTGAGGAGTTAGCTGGCTAGCTTGTCGCTAACAAAAGACAAAATGGAGGCACACATATTTGTTTGTTTGTTTAACTTTGTAGGCCGAAATCATTACGTTTAAAACATTTGAATTGACATTTCTGAGGTAAAACAAATCCAAGACTAATCTAATTTCAGCAAGAACCCAGACAATAGTTATAAACTAACTCACAGTAAGCCATATTTTACTTTTTATTCCTAGTTATATAGATGTAGATTTAAAGAAGGATATACGTCTATGCCCCTTTTTTTAAACTGACCAATCATATTTCAGCTTTTCCGTTTGAAATGATTTTGTCAGTCAGGGTAGAAACTGATTACAGGAGGTCAAAGTGATCTCTTTCACTCTATTTATTTGATTTCCTCGCTGGTCATACTTTGTTCTGGCACGCCGCATTGATTGACAGCCTGAACAACAAAGCCTCATCAATGTTATCAGGCAGAAACAGATGCAGAACACACAAGACACAGCCACACACACACACACACACACACACACACACACACACACACACACACACACACACAACACACACACACACACACACACACACACACAGTGTTCTGTACTATATATCAAAATTACACCGACCTAAATTAAATACATATTCACATGTACACACATCAAATGGCAACCCAGTATATGTCCATACAGATATTGTACAGATATAGTGTTGCCATGGTTACATATTGCGCTGAAGATAAACAGATACATTTTTTTTTATTTTACTTCATATTATATGAAGGTTGCTTTATTTGGATGCTCTCAAGGTGGGCTCTAAATAAACACAAAACACACCATCTTCTTTTTATACGAGTCCAACTTTAAAATTTAATGTTATGTTTCTGTACAAAAAACTCATGGATCCTATACAGCAAACACTTCATGAAAATAAATAAGAAAAAGTGCTTCCTTTTGTAAACTTTGTTGAACATCTCTTTTTGGAAGGAGCCTCCAGTTTTAGTGAAAGCAATCCCTTTTTTTAATGCAAGAAATTCTTCAGTAATATAAAGCAATTTATATATATATCACAATTATTATTATTATGACTTTATTACATCTTAATAATGTATGATGTCACACTATAATTTTTTTAATCATTGCTGTTGCGTAGGAGGAATTAAACACTAGGTCTAAAAGTCATTGGAAAAATAACGAAGAATCAAACAGTGCACCAGGTCGTGTTTTATTCCTCAATTAGTGCCAATTATGAGGGAGTATAAAAGCTCTCGAGGGGGATTCCACAGCTGCTTTCATGTTCATGTCATAATTTGTTATAGTGCACATTATTGTAGGCGACTAAGGTCTTCTGTAATCCATGCATGCTGCATTCAAATCCGATTAAAAAAATAAGGAAATTAATAAAAAATAGACTCAGTTGCAAAAAGAAATAAAAAAAATTAAGTAAAAAAATTAAATTTTTATTTGATTAATCGTACAAAATTCAGTCAATTATAGGGTTAAAAAATCAAGCCAGGTAGCAACAACTGTAACTGCAGCTTTTAGTCCTGGAATTATTCTGTTATTCAGAACAGTTATTCACTGACTTTCTGAAAGCCCCATGATGCTTTGCTTTCAAGGGGAAAAAAAATTATAAACATTTTCTTGTCACTACAATCACAATTAACTAAACAACAACTGTTTCTTTAAAAACTTCGTTCGATCAGTTTTTTATCAGTCAAGGTTTTAGCAATCAGTTATTTCATGTAAATTATGTGAAGTATTCTCATTCTCATTTAGAGACACTGTACAGTGTGATCAGGGTGCAAGTAGGGACTCTGGCAAGATTACTTTGGCAGCATAACTAAAAAGGAGAGCCAGAAGGTAACAAAGACATGAGGTCTCTGGGATTAGAAACGGTCTGCCAACATCACCGTCAACAAATGAGTGAATAGGTGGTGGTGGTGCTGGTGGGGGGTACTGACAGTATCCTTCTCTATAACTGTCTATATTCATGATCCCTCCAGATCTGCTCCTTTACCTAAAAAAAAAAATTTAAGTACAAAAGCTTTGACTAAATAAATATGTTTTCAGCCTCAACTTTCAGACAACACTGACACGGTGTCTGCCTTTAAGTGTGTCTGCTTTGGTACAATGTCCATTGTTAAAGCAGAAATGAAAAAAAAATGGTTTGTCCACACTATGAGTCCCTGTGAATGTGCTGTAGTGCATTATAAAACTGTGACTCAATTCGCCTTCTTTCATACTCACTGTTAAAGAAAACTAACAAACACCTTCTAACTAATTAAAGCCAATCAGCACTGTCAAAAAAAAACATGTTTAACATCTGGATTAACACCATTAAACATCTTAAAATCAAATCCTTGATTCCAAAGAAACACTTTACTGATTTCCTATTAATCATAATCATGAGAACCCATTGTTTCCTGTGTGAAGCAGTTCATGATTCCTGTTTATTTGTCACGTCCAGACATTCCACATTTTTGCACGTGCGTGTACTTTCGTCCTGCTGTATTAGACATGTCAGGTTACACACACGAGATCAATAGACCTTTCGAGCTGCTTCGCTGGGTTTTGTCCTGAGTTTTTTCTCAACGTGGTTTCTCTTCCACTTTACAGTCCGGTAGCGAAAAAGCCTGGAGCTGCTTTTCTTGAAGGACAGACACTAATCATAATGCTTTATGGCTCTGATTTGTGTCTTTTCTGCACAGTTCTGACCAATAGCACTGCAAAAACACTGGCTGCTTGGCCTAGATAAGCACTGTGTTTGTATATTAGAGACAGAGACAGAGAGAGCGAGAGAGAAAGAGAGAGAGAGAGAGAGATGAACACTTCTTATAAAACAGTGCACTCTGCTGGGTAAACACTAGCCTAAGAAAAAGACTATAATAAAGAATGAACACTGATTTTGTAATACAGCTGCTCATTAAAAAATACCTCCAATCCTCTACGAATATGAAATCTGATTGGTTAAAGAAACAGAGCTGTTGCTAATAATCTCAAAGGTAAAAAGGCTAGAAGTACTGACTCCGAAGGCACTGTGCAGATTGGATTGACATGGCATCACAAAGAGGCTGAAATCTGACTGGACAAAAAAACTCTAACATCCACATCCACGTACTGTAAGCAGTGCAGCCGAGAGAAACGCTACGAAATAAGGAGAATAAACTGTTGGGAATAAATTAATACAATTTTCTCGAACAAATATTCGATTTTAGGTTGTAAATGTAGGTCAGTGCTTCAGAAAAGGCTTCGCTGGCCCTGACCGTCCGCCACTGCCATACGTGCCAAAGTGTTTGTCTTTTTCTCTCTCGTTCTCTATTATGACCATCACACACTGTTAAACACAGAAGAAAATCAATGGATCGTCATTAACCTTCATTAGTTCAGCAGAGCGGATCAATGCCGAGGTGTCGATAGAATAGTGCTAACAAGAATCTCCAAACAGGCAAAAACTCATTTTACCACACCTACTTTATGTTGGAAGAAGTAAAAGTATTGAATGAGTGTATTTAAAAAAATTAGCAATGTAAGAAGAACCTTTGATTCTTCTTCTTTCGGCTGGTCCAATTAGGGGTCACCACAGCGGATTAGCTGTATTTATATCACTGTCCTCAAAATCTGCTTTTTTTAAACCAACCCTAACCTCCACTTTCTTCCGCTTCTCCTTTTCCTGCTGTGTTTATAGACTTCTTTCTTCTCTCCTTCACCTCCTTTCGCCAACAGTAGCCCTATTTCCACCATTGTCAAGTCAAGTCAAGTTTATTTGTATTGCGCTTTTCACAACAGACATTGTCTCAAAGCAGCTTTACACAAATCAACAGTGAAGGTGAATGGTGTGAATTTGTCCCTGATGAGCAGCCATGGCG
The DNA here is from genome assembly GCA_024362625.1 of Silurus asotus. Taxonomy (NCBI): domain Eukaryota; kingdom Metazoa; phylum Chordata; class Actinopteri; order Siluriformes; family Siluridae; genus Silurus; species Silurus asotus. The sequence continues at coordinate 7,374,589 of MU551577.1, forward strand.
ACTGTGGCACAGAAAAACTCCCTTAGATGTTATGAGGAAGAAACCTTGAGAGGAACCAGACTCAAAAGGGGAACCCATCCTCATCTGGGTGACATCAAGGGTTTGATCATTGTTGGCCAACAATACCTGTGGCAGTTGTTGGTAACCTAGGCTTCGACTGTGGCGGTTTGTGAGCTTTTAGATTCGATTTAATACGTGTTTTACGCTCGTTTTTTTATGCATCTCCCCATTTTTTCCAGGCTTGGGACGGGCACTAAGAGTACACTGTCAAGTCAAGTCAAGTCAAGTGGCTTTTATTGTCATTTTTACTATACACAGTGGTACACAGTACACAGTAAAAAGGAAACAACGTTCCTCCAGAACCCTGGTGCTACACAAACAACAAAACAACATAAAGTGCATCGAGTGCAGCCTGGTGCAAACAGTGCAAACAAAAGAACAGTACAGACAGACAGAGTGCAGACAGACAACACAAGACAAGACAAAAGACAAAAACCAAGTATAGCGCCGACTAGTAAACCTACTGTATATAAGTATACAGTACTGTTGGCTGCTGCGTGTTGGAAAGGAAACACAAAAAAACATTCTTAAGTGCTGTGGGAGAATTTCAATGAGCATTTGAGGTACAGTTAAACAGACAATGAAAAAATAAGACCTTTTTAAAATGATTTTAAGACCTAAAACAGCAAAAACTTAAGACCTATAATTTAGATTTTTAAATTTGAAACTTTTACGTAAATGGAAACCAAGTTTCCTCCTGCACACCTACATCCCTCCTTTACTGTATATACACAATGTGTCTTATTTAGCCACAGAACACCTCTCAGAGACATTATGAAGGAAATTTATGGTTGGAAAGCTAAAACAGTGATCCTTTGCACCATGAAAGCACTGGATTATTGCCCCACACTGCTTGGTGGTTGTGGGTTGGTCATCACACACCCGCAGGTGTCACCCTGCAATCAAGAATGCGTGCGGTGAACGAGAATGGCAACTAACTGTGTGCCTGCCTTCGCCCACGCAACTCTGCCCTGAGATGAGGTGATTGTCTTGTGCAATTAGAACCATCCACAGGAGAAAATTAAAGGGTGGATCCTGATGACCCTGACGATTAAGAGGTAGCAGAGATAATTGTTTCTGTTTCTCTCTCTCTCTCTCACACACATACTGGCAGAAAGTAAGAGTGTTTAGTTTGGTGGATCAGGAATCCACCATTTGCTTGTTCACACACACAAAATTATCCTTTCCATTAACTATCATAAATAAAGCAAATCTCCCCAGAAGAGTGAAAGTTATTACAGATGTGGACTAAATGTGGAATGGATATTTAAAAAGCAAACTTTTGTCTAATTTGATTCTCCAATTCTGTTTGGCACAGAGCCTGAAAAAACAAAAAAAAAACAAAAAAGAAAACACTTACGTGAACAAACAGAGACAGTACAGTGGTTCCATATTCAATATATAGTGAGGGGATAAAAAGAAAGCTATTAAAGCTAAGTGGTTACAGCTCTGGGCTACTAGGTCAGGGGTTCAAACCCTGGTAAGCTGCCACTTTTAGGGCCCTTCTGCAAGGCCCTTAACCCTCTGTGCTCCAGGGGGCGCTGTAACATGGCTGACTCTGCATTCAGTGACTGTGAGACCGAACACAAAATGTTATGCACATACTCTTGCCCATACACTGTATATTGAACCACTTTACCGTGTCTGTATGTTTACACAACCGTTGTTTCATGTTTTTCTGTTGTGCCAAACTGAATTAGGTAATCCAAAAAAGAGTTATCATTTCGGTCTCACCACCACACAGGACCCCCCCTGACCCGGATGCCACTCAGCACTCAAAGCACTGAAGTAAACAGGAAGTGGGAATTCAATGGAGGGAAAAGGGGGGAAGGATCTTTAGATACTGTAGATGCTGGACGACTTCAGGGTTTAGCAGTATGTGTAAGATGGGACCTTTGTTGTTGCAAAATACATGTTCATACAGTCTGTGCAATACGGGTCTCATCTAACACTGCCTGGATTTTTCACATTACAAACTAAAAGCATACAGTTAATATCAAAATTTTAATATAAAGATAAAGCTTTCTCCAACCTGTCTCTACAGGGAGTGCAGAATTATTAGGCAAATGAGTATTTTGACCACATCATCCTCGTTATGCATGTTGTCTTACTCCAAGCTGTATAGGCTGGAAAGCCTACTACCAATTAAGCATATTAGGTGATGTGCATCTCTGTAATGAGAAGGGGTGTGGTCTAATGACATCAACACCCTATATCAGGTGTGCATAATTATTAGGCAACTTCCTTTCCTTTGGCAAAATGGGTCAAAAGAAGGACTTGACAGGCTCAGAAAAGTCAAAAATAGTGAGATATATTGCAGAGGGATGCAGCAGTCTTAAAATAGCCAAGCTTCTGAAGCGTGATCATCGAACAATCAAGCGTTTCATTCAAAATAGTCAACAGGGTCGCAAGAAGCGTGTGGAAAAACCAAGGTGCAAAATAACTGCCCGTGAACTGAGAAAAGTCAAGCGTGCAGCTGCCAAGATGCCACTTGCCACCAGTTTGGCCATATTTCAGAGCTGCAACATCACTGGAGTGCCCAAAAGCACAAGGTGTGCAATACTCAGAGACATGGCCAAGGTAAGAAAGGCAGAAAGTCGACCACCACTGAACAAGACACACAAGCTGAAATGTCAAGACTGGGCCAAGAAATATCTCAAGACTGATTTTTCTAAGGTTTTATGGACTGATGAAATGAGAGTGAGTCTTGATGGGCCAGATGGATGGGCCCGTGGCTGGATTGGTAAAGGGCAGAGAGCTCCAGTCCGACTCAGACGCCAGCAAGGTGGAGGTGGAGTACTGGTTTGGGCTGGTATCATCAAAGATGAGCTTGTGGGGCCTTTTTGGGTTGAGGATGGAGTCAAGCTGAACTCCCAGTCCTACTGCCAGTTTCTGGAAGACACCATTTTTCAAGCAGTGGTACAGGAAGAAGTCTGCATCCTTCAAGAAAAACATGATTTTCATGCAGGACAATGCTCCATCACACACGTCCAAGTACTCCACAGCGTGGCTGGCAAGAAAGGGTATAAAAGAAGAAAATCTAATGATATGGCCTCCTTGTTCACCTGATCTGAACCCCATTGAGAACCTGTGGTCCATCATCAAATGTGCGATTTACAAGGAGGGAAAACAGTACACCTCTCTGAACAGTGTCTGGGAGGCTGTGGTTGCTGCTGCATGCAATGTTGATGGTGAACAGATCAAAACACTGACAGAATCCATGGATGGCAGGCTTTTGAGTGTCCTTGCAAAGAAAGGTGGCTATATTGGTCACTGATTTGTTTTTGTTTGGTTTTTGAATGTCAGAAATGTATATTTGTGAATGTTGAGATGTTATATTGGTTTCACTGGTAAAAATAAATAATTGAAATGGGTATAAATTTGTTTTTTGTTAAGTTGCCTAATAATTATGCACAGTAATAGTCACCTGCACACACAGATATCCCCCTAAAATAGCTAAAACTAAAAACTACTTCCAAAAATATTCAGCTTTGATATTAATGAGTTTTTTGTGTTCATTGAGAACATGGTTGTTGTTCAAATTAAATCTTCAAATAAAATTAATCCTCAAAAATACAACTTGCCTAATAATTCTGCACTCCCTGTATATATATATATATTTATAAAAGCTATATTGTGTATCTGTGCTGTAATTTGAGTAATTCACCTTCACATATCCAGTGAAGAAGGAAAGATACTGTTATAGAAGCAGAGCAAGTAGGCATCAGTGTCTTTTTATTCATTCTGACAGATGTCAGTTAAAAAAAAACAAACAAACAAACAAAAAAAAAAAACATCAGATACACATTTCAAGTTTAAATCTTACGTCTCATCTTGTGCAAACATTAGACGGTGCCATTTAAAGTAACAATTTTCCAAAGAGAATGCGTTGACGGGGAGAAGAAAAAACAACAAAAAAAAGTGCATTTGAAACCTACAAGTCGATTTCTTTTGCTCGCATTTATTGATTTCCAGCTTCATATAAACTGGATGTTGAGGCATAAACATAGTACATTTCTACAGTTCAACAAAAATATAACCAATATTTACAATTATTGTATTAAAAATACAAAAACAAAAAGAAAAGAAAAAAAAAACCAAACCAAAAAAAAAAAAAAAAAAAAAAACCTGTTTAAATTGGGACTCCAAAAAAAAAAAAAAAAAAAAAACAACCGATACATACTCCACCAATTGTCTTTGTAAAAGACGTACAGGTAAAAGTAGTCATGAATGAGAGAATCTTCACCAGCTAAATGTACACTTCTCACTTGACATCACACATTGAACAGAGTAGCAGTGCTAACTACTACGATTTATCTTATGCTTGTACAGTTTGTGCAACGTTTTTTTGTGTTTTTTTTTCTTTTTTTCAATAGAGGACTCCACTCGGCTCGCCGGAGAAAAGCATGACAAGTTCCAAAAATTCAAAATGAGGTGAATGTTTTATATAACCACTGTTTTACAAATGTGATTTTTTTTGTTTGTTTGTTTTGTTTAACGACGGCAACCATTACAAAAAAAACCCAAAAATTACAGCAAGAAGAGAAAGAAATGTCGACGTGATTAATATTACAGGGTACAGTGGAAAACACTGCAATCTTTTATTTTTTTTTTTCCTCACCCTTGCTCAAAGAATATTAGTCCTAATCTACTGATCAATGTGATCAGCTTAACTCAGTGATTAAAAATAAACGATAAAACGTGACTTCTCACCGGTTGAGTTCGACTTGGCAGCCTTCGGCCCGGTACTCGTTACTTCACCACCGGAGTCTCCGAAACATGTTTATAAGTCCTTGAGCACTGATCCAGATCCCTTCTTTGTGTGCAGGGTGGCACAAGTATGTTAAAGTCCTCATAAAACCTACGTAGCACCTCAAAGACCGCATCAGAATGGAAGGAGCGCCCAGTCAAGTGGGAGCTTCACTGGCTGGACATTTTTTTGTTTTTGTTTTTATCTTGATGGTGGTCTCTATATACCACAGGTAGTCGGTTTAAAGCGGTTCGGACCGGTCACCCACGGTACACTCTTGGTATAAATCCGTCAGATCGCTTTCAAACAGTAAAACAAGTTTGTTTAGAGACTTCATACGAGAGATTGAGCCGCTAAAAATGGTCTGATCGATTCCAGAGTTTTTCAGCCTATAGTCCACTCTGATAGGCAACTCATGGCATTTCGTCCATGTGGGAAAGAAAAAAAAAAAAAGACAAATGCAAGGACGCATTTTTAAAACAGATTAGAGCACGTAATAAACTTCAGGAAACACATGAAGATAATTTGTCAATCAGTGGGAATTTCAATTGTAGTCTTTCTACAAGCGGGTCGCAATGACAATTTCCCCTTAGGTCGCAATAATCAGGTACTGGGGCAACCTGTGAAGATTCCAACAAAAGGGAATGAGTGAATGGTATCAAGCACCAGTGTTAAACATACGTTCTTGCCTTCCTTCCAAATGGTGGGATAGTGCAGGGAAAAAAGGCCAGGATTACTGTGGATTAGAACGATTTTATGACCTCAGAACCCCCCTTTTTTCTTGGAATGAGTATGGATAATAGAGTGGATCAACCACCAGTGTTAAAACAAAGGTCTTGACTTACGTCTAAAATGGGATGTGATGGGATGGGATGGTGCAGGGGGATAAAACACCCAGTCACATGATTACTGTATGTGAATAACAACCTTATAACCTTAAATCTACTTTAATATGTTTTGTAATAGTGAGTGACAATGTTAAATACAAGTGAAGAATGGTGTCTGGATTTCCCTTCAAAAGTGGATAAAATTGGGGCAAGAAAGAATATTTTAAAGAAAAGTTGGATTCAAGGCCGGAGACAAAGGGTCCCTCGATTTACACCGAACCCTCAAACAAAGCTCTGGGCTTCTCCCCAAGAGTTTGGAAAAGGGCAGGAAAAAAACTTTGCCATTGGATTACTGCAGCAACTGTACCCTAAAAAAACTGTACAGAAATATTTAAATGGGAGGGAGCTGACTGGGGTTCAAGTCAAATCAGGGGAAGTCAATTCTACTCACTTCATTTACACAGGACTGAAACAAAAGCTCTTGCCTTTCACATGCAATGGGGCAAGAATAAAAACCCTAAGATAAGACTTGCCTCCGGAATTACTGCAGCCAGCTACGTTTTTTTAATTCTTTTTTTTGTTTTCTTTACATAATGCCTAGGACAAATATCTTGCCTTCTCCCCTAAGAGGAAATGGGGCAGAAACAAAACCTCCTGAAGTAAAATAAAATTAATGAAGGTCATGTCTTTGGGTTCCTGCACAAAGCTACTCCCCATGTCCATGTAAATTCGCAGAAAATTGGTAAGGAATTCTAGAGTAAATAAAAACAGAGGAAATGGGAATCAATCAAATTCCTCCTCTGATTTAGGACACAAAAGGGTTCAAATGGGGCGGAATGAAAACTGTAACCTAGGATTGTTTTTTAATTGCCTTTGGAATCCTGGTGCCAGCTTATGTGTTGGTTTCATAACCTCTTACGTTCTAAGGTTCCCCTCATCACCTCAGGGTTCTGGTGCTTGGTGTCACCTTTACAGTCCTTTACAACTGACACTGATGATTGGGATATGGACTGATCAGGGATTTACAAAGCCTTGCCTGTGTGTTAGCTTTTGCCGATTCGTTTCTGAGATCCACGCAGTTTTCGGTTCTACTCCTATAACGCGCTGTAGCAGACGAACCGACCACATCTCAAGGATCCTGATGAGTTCAGCCCTCAGTCTGGACCTGCCATTTCCCCATGACATTTACAAAAGGCAAAAGCACAAATTCGGAAATCTCTACATTGACATAGCACCCTAGGAATTGAAGCAGGGTGCTGGGTAGGTAGTAAAAGACTTAAAGATGCGCCCAATCGGCAGAATCACGCCAGCGTGCTTCATTTTCTCCTTGCGGTGTGTAGCTCCGGTTCTCCAGCATTCACCAACCTCAAACGCTCAATTAATACTGCAACAGTGACACGCATATCGTACAGATGAACACCGATTCCCATAAAGCGTTTGAGTGTCGAGTTTTTCTTCCCTACATGTTCTCATTTTCGCCTGGTAGTAATGTGTGATCCAGTAGAGATGATGAAGTCTGAGAAGACCATGTGCATTTTGTTCTTAGAAAACATACCAAAAAAGTGCAGATGAGAAAAGAAAAAGTGTGTGAGGATGTGTGAAGAAAGGGAGGAAAATCGATTTATCTGTGACCGGCAATGGCAGTCGTGTCTTTGTGTGAATGTCGCACCGCTGTGTGTTCGTTTTTGAATTCAGGTTCGTGTTCTCCTTTAATTTTTCACTACTTTTAGCTAAATAATTAGTTTTGTTTTTTTTCAAAGTGCCAGATAATTTCTTCGTTTCTGAACGTTCTCGTCTTTTCTTCACAGTATTTTTTTTTTAGCATGCAGGGTGACCCCTCATGACGCTTTAAGGCAGAGAAGGGAGATGAATCCACCAATCAGAAGAGAGACAGGCAGTGGCATCGAGGTGATGATTGGTTGCTCTGACTGTCCGTCTGCCTTTGACGAGCTTCGCGAGGCCTTCGGTCACTGCAGCAAGAGCCGAACGGAAAGTGGCGTCTGCTCACACGGCGGACACCTGCTCATCCTCTGGAGGGAAGAAAAGAATCAGAGTTAGACTCCGCCCATCAACTCTGACAAGCATACACACGGATACGTGTTGAAAAACGTCTCATTCCACTACCAACAACTGTTTTGGCAAAATACTGTAAATACAGTTTTAAGACCAGATATCAGGTGTTTATCATTACAAGACTGTAGCTAGCAAAGTGTTTCAAATGCTTACATTCAAATATTATCGATTACTGAAGTACGCTACATGGACAAATGTTTGGAGACACCTAGTCATAAGATTTGCATCTCTATAGCAGGAGATCTTCCACTCCAATCCGTGTAAAGCATATCTTCATGGATCTGGATTTGTGCATATTAGGGATGGTAAGATTCACCATCGGAATATTGGCATAAATGTTAACGATGTGACGCTTCGGTTTAAAAACGTGCACATTGGATATACGACTTGGCATATTTGCATTGGTAGAAATAACAAATATTTATATATAATTATTAGTAGATGTACTGTTCTTGTATTATTTAGAAAGTGACCAATATTTGATGTGTAGATTGATTTCTCGTCGCCAAACTGTTTCTCGAGTGCGTTGTCTCGCGTGGAATTACATGAGATTAACAGGGCAGAGGTAGAGCTGCATCTTCCTGGAGACAGAACAGAAAGTATATATTTAATGTATCGTATCTTTGGCTATGCATCGACATGCGAATGGCATCTGCCTCAGTTATGGAGATGCACATCTCTATTGCACATTGAGGTATAATCATGCTGGACCAGGTTTGGGGTCTCCTACTTCAAATGAAGAAAAGTTTCATTCTGTTGGCTCTACAGTTGTGAGCTTCTTAACTTGGTGGTAACAATTTGGGGAAAAAAACACATACTTTTGTCCATAAACTTCAGTTTGAAGGTAAATTTGTCAAAACTCTCAGTTTTGAACAAAATATTTACAATGTTGTTTACGAAACAGTATATGATAGTGGTTTAGAGTACGTGCATGCATTCCTCGTACAGACATACACAAAAATACACAGCGACAGACAAACTGATCCACACTACACATTGTCTACAAAAGCGATTCTATGAAAAACTAGCGCTGGTTTATTCTTAGATCCGAAAGCTAACAGCAGTTTATATTATCTTGCCAAATATAATGGTTAATATCAATATATTGATATAAACATAATTCCACAAAGAGAAAATATACACAATTTCTCCTTCACTCGGAATGAAATCCACTGGCTAACACGGTGAAACAAAAGTTATTGTCGCTTATATGCTAATATGTGAACAAAAGAGCATAGCCTTCAGTTTAGCATCGCAAATGCCTTGTACATATAAAATTATTATATACTTATTTAGACTATTTTGGCATAAAGTTTACACAGCGATCAAATAGGAGCCTGTGGGTTTCCCAGGGTGTGTTAGCAATTGTTAGCATCGTAGCGTGTGGTACAAAAAAATTTGACATTTGACATTTTGTTTCTTTTGGTAAATTTGGTGTTAAAAAAAAGTGTGGATTTTTAAATTAATAAAAGGTGAGAAGACTGATGTCTTCATAAACACACACACACACACACACACACACAAAGGAGTAAGTGATGGGAGAGATGTTGCCACCACGGCATAGGCAGGTCTTCTCCATGGCCTGACATGCACCATGTGACATGCTAGTAGGTGATTGGTGGCCAGTGGCTGGTAGGAGGAGCAAACAGGGTGTGCTTACTTGCATGCGGTGCAGTTTTTTTTTTTGTTAAATACATGAGTGAGTGTGTGAGTGAGTGTGTGAGTCAACTTGTGTGTGTGTGCTGAAGTTTGGATGGTTTTACCTGCCTGCCATGGTGGTGTGTGTGACTCATGGCCTGGGGGGCACTGCTGTGTGTAGCCCTCTCCTCCTCTGATCTCTGAGTTTGGGAGATAAGCACTCACCCTCCTCCTCTACCTCTTCCTCCTCGTCCTCGTCCTCGCCCTCATGCTCGGTCCCCGGTTTAGGCGAGTGGGTGACGAGGCGGGAGCGCTGGAGCGCTGTGGTGTAGTCCGGGGGCCTCCTGGACGTGTGCGTCGTCCCCTCCGTCACCTCAGAGATGGACAGAGCCGTGTAGCCGGGGGGAGTAGGAGGGGGGTCGCGGTACCGGCCGTCTTTACGTGCTGCGAAGAAAAATAAATACAAATAGTAAATTTTTAAATCCACAAAAATGAAAGAAAAAACATCACACACTCGTAATAAAGCTGGAGTTTGTACCATCGTTATATTTTAATTTCCTGAGTTGCTCCTAATATAGAAATCATATTTTTTAACTACTAGCATGTATTATGTTGTCTGTATGGAAGTCTGTTTGGCTACACACAAAAAATTATTTTGACTTTATTTCTCGCAATTCTGATTTCATTATTCTTTTTATTCCAACTTTATTTCTCGTGATTCCAACTTTATTTCTTAAAATTCTGACTTTTTTTCTCGAGCTTGACTTTTTCTCGCAATTCCGACTATTTCTCGTGATTCCGACTTTTTTTCTCTTTTTTCCTCATGATTACCTCTTTATTTCTCGTAATTCTAATTATTACTTTTTCCTAGCAATTCCGACTTTATTCCTAGAAATCCCAAAATTCCAACTTTTTTTCGTACTATTCCGACTATTTTTTCTCGTGATCCCGACTTTTTTTTTTCGAGATTTTCTCGCAATTCCGACTATTTCTCGTGATTCTAATTATTACTTTTTCCTAGCAATTCCGACTTTATTCCTAGAAATCCCAAAATTCCAACTTTTTTTCGTACTATTCCGACTATTTTTTCTCGTGATCCCGACTTTTTTTTTCCAGATTTACTAAAGCGGGAGCAACAGAGCTAGCTGAAGCTACCTCATGGTTGTTAAAAAAAAAAGAAGTCAAAATTGAGGGTAATAAAATCAGAAACCATGTTTGTTTGACATAATAAACAACTCTAGATGATTATAAATGTGTGCGTCGCTCAGAGATGCAGCAAATGGTCGAATTTTGGACAGCAAACATAAACAATCATGTTTTGGCTAATAAATAAGAGCAGCTTTAGACCTGTTGTGCAACAATATGTCTGATTGTTCCCCAATTTTTTTCAGATCACATGATGTGTGTGTGTCTTACGCAGGCTGCTCTTGGTTGTGCCGGCGGTGATGGGAGACGGCCGGCGGCTCTGCTGTTTAGACTCCTCTGATCCTGTAGAAGTGATGCTGCAGGTGTCAGGGTCGGTGCCAACGTCTTTCCCGCCTCTCCGCTTGATGGTCCCCGTGTCTCCCTCGGACTCGTCTCCCCAGCACGCCGCCGACGATGACGAGCACGATGAGGTCGACGCCCAGCTGCCTCGTCCGGCCCACATCCCCGCCCCCTCAGCCAGTGCCTCCCAACTCCTGCCCTGCTGCATCGCCTGGATGCTGTCATGTGAGCCGCTAGAGCAGGAAGTCCAGCTGCCTCGTCCCGAATCCGCAGCGTCCAAGGACACACGGTCGCCCTGCTCCTGACTCAACTCCTCTGAACTCGGAGACGAAGGTATGGCCGTGTTAGCGTACATACCGCGCCAGTCCTGCACCGATGAGTACGAGCTGATGGAAAGATGAACTGCTATTAGTTACCGAATGCCTTTAAGTGCAAAAGTTTGCATCCCCCTGCCCCTCAACTTAAATTCTGCTTACCCAAGACTGTACTGGTCTGGGTCAGCTGTGGCCCGACGTTCAAGCCGGTGACCTCCATGAACGACGGTGTGACCGTCGCTGACCCCGTGTGCGTAGCGGAGACGCCGCTCATCCTGGCCCATGTCCAGGGAGGAAGTGCTGACTAGGCTGGATCGAGAAGAGATCTCACTGTGGCCAGAGTCGGAGAGGTTATCACTTGCTCTTCCTAAGCCTGCACAACCAATAAGAAAGCTCATTCTCTACTGAAACTGAACATCTGTATTGCTACATAAATTTAGACATTCAACACATCACTGGCAGCCGACTTCCTGCCATTGAGCTGTACTACGGTAGATGTCTCACACTGCACCGTAAGGCACTGTATATACACTGTGTATACCTTTGTACAGTTGTAAACACAATGTACAGATTTTATATTGTAAATTTATATATCCCATATAAATTCATATCTCTCCATTCATCCATCTGTCTTACAAGATGGAACGTTTAATATCTGACCCTTATTTTTCCTGAAACTGAGATTTTCCATCTATGATTATTTTTCCTCTCATAATCAAATCGACAACTAAAGCAAAAATGATCCAACACCAAAGCAGACTGTGATTGCGAAAGCACAGAGCAGCCCCCCGGTACGGACGCAGACTGTGCTGGGAAGTAGACTAATCAATAACGCATCAAGTTTCCTCAATGGCCCAGTCTTCTCTGAATAGTGATCTCTGAAATACCCAAATATCCACCATTATGTCCCAGGATACAAATACTTCTGATTTTAGCTTAGATGTTGTGGGAAGGGGAAGCATAGAAGGATCAGAAGGTTGTGAGTTTAAATCCCACCACTACTAGGAAGGCCCTTGAACTTTAACTCCTCAGTTGTATGAACAAGCTTAATGTAAGTCACTTTGGATTATGACGTCTGCCAAAGGCCGAACTTAAATAACATATTTACATTAAAAAGTCGTGAGCAGATTGCAACTGAACTGTTGTATGTTAAACAAAATCAAATTTGAATGAAAATTCCTGAACATAAAGCCACACCTCCGCACCCCCGAGTCTTAAACAGGTACGTAAATGTGCTGAGAAAGAAAGTAGATCCTGTGTTTCTACATAATCAATACAAAGTACATCAGCGAACTTAAAACTCCAATCACGTCTTGCCGATTGACTTCGTTTGGCATAAAGCAGGGAACGAATCCCTCACACTATTGCTTTAATCACCATATTAAAACAAACATTCATATAAACACTTAATTAGTTGAAGATACTCTATAGTGGAACCGAAAGCCCCTTTTCTGCTTCACATGCTATTCAGAACCATATTACGGAACCTTCTAGCAGCTTGTGTTTGGATGTTTGGCCACAAGATGGCAGAACGTTCTACTAAGTAATACATCTGGTGTAGGACACCGTGGAGACACCAGGGGGCGCAAATAGATGTGTGTCATAGCATGGAGCCTTGTGTCACCAGGGGGTGAAAATGGCACATAATAAATACACACACACACACACACACACACACACACACACACACACACACACACACACACACACACACACACACACTATATTTTCTAAAAGTATTGGGTCTGTACTTATTATAAGTACAGTATGTGATTTTTGATCATTGCGTTCCACATTTAGTCCTAATTTGCTCTTATGATTCCCTCCACTAGATTTTGGAGTGAGTTTATGGATATTTGTGTTCATCAGCCCCAAAGGTGTTATGAAAGGCAGGTACTGATGTAGGTGAGGAGACCTGGGGTGCAGTCAGTGTTCACATTCATCCCAAAGGTGTTCAGTGGGGTGGTGAAATCAGAGCTTTTTAGCAGGCCACTCAAGATCTTCCTCTCCAAAGCATGTAAACCAGACCTTCAAGGTGCTCAATTTGTGTGTGTGTCCTATTGTACCTTTCTTTGGGGAGCTTCGAGGAGATGTAGGAGGGGACGACGTGCTAGACACAGCATCTTCTGTCAGTTTCCTGTGTCTCTCAGCTGCCTCCTCTGACAAAGACAGTATCTTCTTCAGGGACTGTGGAGAATTCATGCCTGAGAAAAGAGTACCAACATAATTTCGCAAGAAAACTAGCGCTGGAGTCGTTTTATAAATAGTATGTTAGCGAGGCTTACCAAATGGCGGCAGGTCTTTCACAGGCACCTTCTTGCGGGACGGGTAGAGGGCGACAGAGGGCACCTGCAGGGCCTGGTTGGATTTCTGAAGCTGCTGGCGAGGGTGCAAAGCTGCTCGCGCCACCACAGGCGAGGTATCTGGCCGCTTCTTGTCCCCTGAGCTCTTCGGTACTGTGAGAGGAACATGAGGTTAGGTACAGTAGCCTAACAAGCTGACACAGATGTTCAGTGTGTCTGGTATCATAGTTTTGCTAAATATATATATGTATATAGGCTCACGTGTACTTATAGAGGGTTCACACTGTATAGACAGCGTCTGCAGGCTCTCCTCATTGGTCTCCAGCGTGAGGTTCGACAGGTACTGCTTGACCTTGCGTGCCATCTGCGCGTCCTCGTAGAGCTTCTTGGCATTAAGGAAGGAACTCCGCCTCACACGCTTCTTATGCCCACCTGTCTGAGTCACATCCAGTACAGCTGCATTGGCACTGCCCTGGCTCAGTGAGCTACACACACACAAACACACACATACACACACACACACACACACACATATGAGGATGGCTGTGGGGGGTATTTTGTGCACACTGCTCTCAGACGCATACATGCAAAAAGGCACATTTCTTGCATTCCTAGAACATTCCATGCATTTCTCATTTCAGCCAATCAGGTGAAAAGGAAGAGAAGAGCGAGGTTTTTTTTAGACTGAATGGGGTGGGGTTAGGGGAACAGATGGCAACTGAATAGGTTTCAGTTCTATCTGGATGTATGCTGAGTTTTACGTTAATACGTCTTAGATAAATCATTTTAATTACCTACATTTTAAGCTAAATGACAATCTCTCGTTATTATTACTGCATAAATATAAAAATGGCTATAATGAATATGGTTGAATCGTTAAGTCCCTAGTAAAACTGCACCCTGGTGAATAGGTGCTTGTGCAATCCCAAAATGCATTGCGATCTGTGGGGAACAGGGAGTAGTGCTTCAGATCGGATGTAGGTCCTATTAATTTAATGACAGACTAAGTACAGGAGGTGTGGCCTTTGTCCATTAGACTAAGGGGGTGTGGCTTTTGTCAATTAAAGGAGGTTGTCTTTTATCAAACTTAGTAAAAATGGGTGTGGCCTCTGTCTACCAAGCCTAATAAAGGAGGTTTAGCATTTTTTTAAAGCAAGTAAAAGAGAAGGCCTTTATCAGACAGTAAAAAGAGGTGTGACCTTTGACAATCAAACTTAGTAAAGGAGGTGTGGCCTTTAACAGACTAAGTAAAAAGGGGTTTGGCCTTTCTCTATCAAACTTAGTAAAAGAGGTGTGGCCGGTTGTCTAACAAACTTTCTAAAGAAATGTGGCCTTCGTCAATCCAACCTACTGAAAGAGGTGTGGCCTTTGTTTATCAGATGTAATAAAAAAAGTGTGGCCTTTATAAGACTAATTAAAAAGGTGTGGCCTTTATCCATCAAATCAGGAAGTTTTTTGTCTACCAAACAAGTAAAGGAGGTGTGGCCTTTATCCGACTCAGTAAAGGAGGTGTGGCCTTTATCAGACTTAGTAAGGGAGGTGTAGCCTTTATCAGACTCAGTAAAGGAGGTGTAGCCTTTATCAGACTCAGTAAAGGAGGTGTGGCCTTTATCAGACTCGGTAAGGGAGGTGTAGCCTTTATCAGACTCAGTAAAGGAGGTGTGGCCTTTATCCGACTCAGTAAAGGAGGTGTGGCCTTTATCAGACTCAGTAAAGGAGGTATGGCCTTTATCAGACTCAGTAAAAAGGAGTCCCCTGTCTATCAGATTAAAAATGGGTGTGGTCTTTGTTTATAAGAAGGTGTGCCTTCAGGGCCGCAAAATCCCATTTCACTGTATGCTACACCCATTTAAACTAAAGTGCACAAAAATAACGCAATTCTAACTACCGCTTTGAATCCTTTCGTATGGAACCTCGAATCTTTGCACTGATCATGCATCAAAACACCTCAAATTGACACGCAGGACTATTTTGTACATTTCATTCCTCTACTTCGAAATAATTCTGATAGTATTTAACTTATACTACATACACATCACACACTTATAATGCATTATACAGTATATACACAATACTGTGGGTTGCAACTTCAATATACACTTCAGCTAAGGCACAAAAACTGTGAACTGAAAACATACCAGCAAACTCACACAGCACTAAAAATAAAACCTGGTCAAACATGCGACTGGTGAGTAGTGCAGCTGGAGGTTAAACGGGTTAGAAAAAAGAATAAATATCACTTTTGCTGAGGTGGATCATGAATGGTCACATGATTACTGGGTAATAAATGCAAAAAAAAGGGGATATAACCATGATGTACGGCGTAGATTTTTTTTTGTGTAGATGAGTTGGTTAAAAGTAAGTGAGAATTTGTTTCTGTGACCCCGGACTAGCAAAAGTGACTGCATCGCACTCTGCGACGACCTCGACAGAGCGCGAGGCACGTTCAAAAGAAAAATACCAAAATATATAGACTTGAACGAAAGGAAACGTTGAGGAAGCGGCTGAAATTAAAGATGAGAAGGGAGGAGTGCGTGAGAGCAAGGGTGGCATGGGGCTGAGGGTCACCAAGAGGTCACCAAGAGATCACCAGACTTACCCCAAACTCCTCCACTTCTTCTTCCTGTAAGGTACAGCCATGAATAGTGATGTGGGAGGAGGGGCAGGGGAGGAGAGAGAAATAAATAGACCAAGAAAGAGAAAGAAGGGGGAAAAAACAGACAAAGAGAAGGAGATATGCTTAGATGACAAGGAAGAGACAAAAGAGTACCAAGGTGAGCAGCACCAGAGGCCCACAGAGACACAAGAACATTTAATCCGGCATGATTCAACACACGTAAACAGAAACATATCAGCAGCCAATCAGAAACCTTGAGTGGAAGCCTGGGTGTGAATGCGTGGCGCTCTACATCCACAGGTGCGCTAAATAAAGGTGCACTAGAAGCTCTTCGGTGAAGTGAGGACAGGTGCAACTAAGTGACGCGAGATTGAACGAGGACACTCACCTGGTCCGGAACATCAGCGCTGGGTCCATGTTGACAGCTGCCATCCGACCTACGTGTCTGATCTCTTTAGCAATCATGCGCAGCTTCTCAAAGTTCACCAAGCCGTCCACCTTCGAATCGTTACCTGAAGAGTGGTGAGAGGGTTTCAAGCTCAAATCGCGCAAATCAGAAAGTCGTATTACGGTTGGGGAATTGACGATACGTGAATTCGTAACGGACCGGTTCGGACCGGTTCTACCAAACGCAATACTTATTACGGTGTGGAACACAGTTCAAATCTGAGTTCCCTCGTAAACGTATTAAGCAGAGGACCACAGTTTTGTTTAGTCTACGCCTCACCCTATATTGTTATATTGAAAACAACAATGCCAGGAGTATAAAAAAGAAGACAAGAGTTAGCGCAGTGTCACTGTGGCTTCTTACTTCGCACTGGAAATACAATTTGTAGCACGTCGTAAAAAACTCAAATTTTTGTTTTGAGCGTGCACAAAAAACGTGCCACTCCCATTTTTTTTAAAGTATGCTGAAATAAGTAGAACGGTTAAGATCATATCTTTAGAACATTTTATATAAAGTGAAAAACACACACACACCACACACACACACACACACACACACACACACTTATATACACATCTGTATAAACCAAAAGGGGTCTAACAAATGTATCAAATTCATTTCTTCCCCCTGACCGAACTAAAATTGAACCGTGAATTTCGTGGACCGTTACACATCTAATTATGTTGCTTTTTTTTTTTCTTTCACTTCAATGGAATTGTTGAGTAAAACGATGACACAACTACTTGTAAAACATTTAGATTTACCTTCATGGAGGAAAGTGAGGTCTTTTTTGATAACTGGGAAGAGAGGGATTATTGGTGGTTGCAGGTTCTGGCTGTTGAGAACGTTTCGGTACTTGGCCATGTTTCTGGATGGGTCAAACAGGTCCTGGAGGTCACTGAAGAGCTTCTCGTACTTGCTAGGAAGTTTCTCCCAAGTTCCCCGCAGTCTGGACACGGGTGCCAGATTGAGACCACTTTAAAAAAAAAAAAAAAAAAAACACAGATCGTTATGATTTATTAGGATCAGACACACTGGATGAATCAAGTGTGTAAAATCTACTGATCTATCTATCATCTCTGCATTACAACCAACACTGCGAATACTTAATCTTAACCCCAAAAGTCGCAAATTCATGCCTTGGTCATCATTCCCACCTGATGATGGCAAACATGGAGTTGAAGTTCTTGCATTCACGGCAGTGCAGGGCGATTTTGATGAAATGCTTGATGATCTTCGTGTAAAATCTACTGATCTATCTATCATCTCTGCATTACAACCAACACCGCGAATACTTAATCTTAACCCCAAAAGTCGCAAATTCATGCCTTGGTCATCATTCCCACCTGATGATGGCAAACATGGAGTTGAAGTTCTTGCATTCACGGCAGTGCAGGGCGATTTTGATGAAATGCTTGATGATCTTCATTCGCTTTAGCTGGTTGGGTTCCCTCAGCACTTCGGTGGCCACCCAGAAGGTCTCTCGGTTTATAGACTCTTCGAAGAGCTTGAGGCTGGAAGGTCCAGGCGAGCGGGACCGCAGCTTGAAGAGGTCATCGATGTACTCTGTGGGCTCGATGGCGCAAAAGAGCTCGAAGGCACGCATGGAGAGCTGCGTGGCCACTTCCACCGTGCTTAGCTGCAGCAGGCTGATCTGACTCTCTCTCAAAAGCTCCTGAGCGTCCTCGTCTGAACACAACGTCTCAGTCTCCATGTTGCTCTTCAGGTAGTACCTATATGTTGGGAGGTAGATGATAGGTTAGGCTTGCACGGTTTTCAGTTCAGTGCAGGTGGAGCAGAACATGCCTAATGACTAAATTAAAACGCTTAGAGTGACCGATTCATCGGTTTCGCTGGAACTATAGGCAAAAAAAATCCATAACAATAGTTTTTCCGGGTTGCATTCCACAATACGAATTATGAAAATTTGCTAAATGAAATAAATACAAATATATTAATCATATTATTAAATATAATGATAGAAATTATAAATGATAATTACGAAATATAATATAGCGTTTTCTGTGCAGCGTGCAGTCTCACATGTAAAAACAAGCAGAATGTGGTATCAGTGATTCGCCCCTTGGGGGGTTCGCTTTCATTATGATAGCAAAAGGAAAAAGAAAAAGCTATCGATATGGAATTTTTTATTGTTTGAAATCAACAATCAGAGCCGATTAAAAGGCAAAACCGATAAATCGGTTAACCTCTAATATTATAGTATAATCATAAATACAGTCAGAACTGCTGTTAGAAAATTACTCTACAAATCAGAATCATGAATTTCAGAATGTGTGGCATGTGTTTAATCTGCTGTCGTACCTCCCGCTGAGCTGGATTCGGTCTGCCAGTTTTGAGAGCTGCTCAGGAAGCCGCCGCTGCTTGATGACCCCCTCGGGGGTGACGGACACCTCGCACAGTGAATAAGCTTCGGGGGCGGCGGTCAGAGCGAACTCCCGGATGGCCTGAGCCACGACCTCCTTCGCCGTAGTGTCCTTGCTGATCATAATGTAACGACTCTGCTGATCAGCCTTGAAGACACGCAGCACCTGGTCCGACATGTCTGTTGTGGAAAGCGGGAAAAAAAATAGTTCTGCAAACATTTCATCTAAAAATGAAAGCCACAGATGTACGGCATCCCATAATCAGCCTTCCTTTCCCCTTTCATTACAACCACACAAAAAGCACAAAAAAACAAAAAAAACACGTGTTTTGAAATCTGGAATTGATTTGATCCCAGCACTACCATGAGCAAGCAAGAGCTTTAAGCCTGCGAAAATCAATTTAGAATAAAGGCGAGTTGTGCAAGTCACGGTTTATTAAACCCAATTAATGGGTCAATAAATTGAAGCGCAAACAACCGAATCGATGGTTCAGGCTTTAAATCAACAGCATTAGCATGGACAGTTTTAAGATTGAAGGAACACAACGATTTATAAAAGCAAAAAAGAAAATAGGCCTATACATGAGCGATCGGCAATTAACGATTAGCGGCTGCGGCGCTGTGAAAATCGATTATCCGCATTCTAGGGCATCCCTTTAAGAAGCACTTCTACTTCAAAGCCACCCAATATGTCTGAAAGAAACAATTAGGAATCGTCAATCGAATCAAAATCTTCTAAACTAGATTGGACTGTATTTGCTAATAGCTGTTTAATCAACCGATAGTTTTTTTAAATGGATACTCGAATAAAAAAAAACTAAAAAAACATGTAATTATATACTAAACCTTATTAAAAAAAATAATAATTATAAAACAGTACTAAATTATGAATGTGTTAAATATGAATAGATTCATTATTAAATCTAATTATATAATTAATTAATTATAATAGAGTGCTCTCTGCGCAGCGTGTAGTCAGGCGTGTAAAAACAAACAGCACATGGTGTCAATAATTTGTCTCTAGAGGCCGCTCCCCTAATGACAGCGAGAACTTTTCAGCAACCCGGAAAAACTATCCGTATAGATTTTTGCCCAAATAGATCAACTATCGGTGCTAAAACAATGGTTCAGGATGGAATAGATGTTTTATGCAACCCGGAAAAACTACCTGTATAGATTTTTGCCCAAATAGTTCAACTATCGGTGCCGGTTCATTGGTGCCTCTATCAAAACACCCTGAATTGAAAAGAAAAATCACGGAAGGACGTAGACGAGTAAAGAGCGAATAAGTGAACAAAAAGAGCCTCGAAAGCTTGAAATGATGTACTCACTGTTAGGGACGGGTTCTGAAAAGAGGACATTTTTATAATATGAACTCCATATCAAGAACGTTACATTTGAAGCATGTCTTCTTGGTGATACTATAATGTTTAACATCTTATAAAGTGAATTCTTAGATATTACCTGGCTGGTTGTTAAAGTCGAGAATCCGATGGTGAGACTGCAGCAAGTCAGGGTTACTGGACGATAAATTTCCACTGACTGGGAGAGCAGGAGGGATCTGTTTCGACTGCTTCATTCCAACAATGCTGTCGTCCTGCGACTGGCCAACACCGACGTCACTGCACAAGACAACATATTGGTTAGACATGTGGAAAGGATGTGCTTCATAATATATGCACTTATGCTGTATATACATATATGCACTGACTTGTATGGCTTGGGCGGGAGAATACTCGTCAGTGTCTTATCAAAGATCTTCTTGAGCTTGTTCCTTCCACCCACTGTGTTGGCCTTGGCTTTTTTGCTTGCTTTCTCCAGACTCATTACCTGCTCCACATCCACAGCCAGATCAGGAATAGAGTAACGGCTTGCCTTCTTAATATCCCCAATCTTGGGGATATGAGGAGCGCCGTTCTTCCTGTCCAGCTCTTCATCGTGGTCAGGTTCTTGCTCGTGCTCGGGTCGAGCCAGCAGCTCCTTAAACACTGAGAGAAGACGGTTTCTTAATTACGTCTCCTTGGAGAGGACATGGACATATTCATTACGCTTATTTGAAGGGCTTATATCCGGGAGCAGTTTTACACCCAATTAGGTGCTAATGAAGCAGATTATGAATTATAAATCTTGAATCCTGCGATTCTAAAAGAATATTGTATTAGAAGTAGCACATTTTAGATTAGAAAGAAAAATCATCCCATCAGAAAGATGTCCCTCATTTTCTTAACTCACCCAGAAGATTAGTTTTCACAGTAATAGACAGATGTGTATTGTTGCGCAGGATCTCGTTCGCTTTGGACAGCTGTACATTCTCAAAGTTCTGCCCGTTTACCTCCAGGATCTGAGAATAAAACACATAGAAATAAAAATAATATATAATATTATTATAACGAGTATAATAATATAATTATTCTATCTATCATATATATATATATATATAGCATAGAATATAGTTTATACTTTTATTCTTTATAGTTATACTTATATTTATACCGTACAGTATGATACCTAATGCAAGTAATCTGCAAGGTCCCCTTAGGATAAAGGAATTAAAAGTTCCAAGTCCAAGTATTGTTTTTTCGATCTGACAATGACGATAGTAATACGAGAAATTTGTGAACGTATTTTAAGTTCCAAGTCTCGCTAAACATGCACATCCCCATAGCTAAAAAATAAAATCCATTTTACATCCGAGAGAGATTTGTCTCAGTAACAGAAAGCTGATTGGGTGTTGTGTGTTGGTCTCATTTGTAGTTGTAGTTGTAATACATAAATGTGTATTTAAACTAGAAAAAGAAGCATTTCAATGAGTGTTACAGGTTACATGCACATCAGAAAATTAAGACCCGTTTTAAAACGATCTAAGACCTAGAACAGCGATTTTTTGAGGCCTAAAAATTTAGATTTTTGTTTCTGATACTTTTTTTAGACTTTTAAAAATCCTGGTGGAAACCCAATTTGAGATTCCTGGGTAGGCTAGGCCATGTCTCGACGATATTTTCAAGTTACGATGGGGTCATCAAAACACATCTCCATCGTAACTCAGGGACTACCTGTACCTATGTGTCTGTCCATCATTAAAGATTTATAAAAGATCCACATTTACAGTAGATTTTGGTACAGTCATATTTCATCAAGTCCTAACCCAGACCACGACTGCTGCTTGGGTCATTTGCCCCAAATTCTTGGTGTTAATTAGCACAGCATTGGCAAAATTGCAAAGGTGTTAAGGTTCGCAGATCTGGAATTGACCCAGTTCCGTCCTCTATAGCTGCACCTGACCATACCCAAAACAAGATATCATCAGAAGGTACCTGATCTCCACGTTTGAGGCCTGCTTCTGCAGCTTTGCTGCCTGGTTCCACGTTCTCAATGAAGATGCGGAAGCCCTTCTCTGAGCCACCGAGCAGGCTGAAGGCCAGAGGAGCCTCGCGTGACGGCTTAGTCAGAGTCACCACTCGCAGCTTGGCTTTGGCAGCGCAAGCTATGTTTAACAGTCTTAAGTGCCCAAACATTTTCTGTTTCATCACACAAGAGCAGAGACATTATAGAGGGTTAGGGTCAGCATTGTTCCAAACAAAAAAACAAACAAACAAAAATAACAAAACACTGACCTCCCTCTCCAGATTGTTCTCAAACTCTTCGAGAAAGTGCGTCATTTCGGGGTTGCCCTCAAAGTCGTTGAAGTGATTGTTTACCCACAGCAAGACTACCCGTGTAACCTGCGAACGCAAGAAGCTGTTAGGAAATCGTTGAAATAATTTTTTTTATTGTGGTAAGATTTAATGCATGCACACAGAAATTAGTAAAAAAAATAAAAATAAAATAAATCTTATGGTCACCCCAGAAAGAATTAAAATAGATGTGTGATGTTTTGCTATGTACCTTGTCCCTGAGGCTGGGGTCATGGAACCACTCCAGCAGTTTCCTGCCTACCACCATGGGGCTGGACAGGAAGGTGCGATAGGTAAGCAGGAAGTCCTCAATATAAGTGGGGTCCACCACTGAGTGCTCCTCTACCAGGTGCATGGTCAGGCGCTCGGTCGTGCCCTGAAACAACAGTCCTTATTGAAATATATATATAGTGAATAGTTTTGTAACATCTACAGATAGCAGCATAAGGCTGCATGCACAGTCACAGGGAGCACCGACCTTCATAAGTCAGTATGCCAAAAGACATTGTCCTGTGTACATCTGAACACGTGCACACCCTGTCACCGAGCTCTTCTCACACTTGAGTTTCTCGCCAGAAAAAACATGATCTCACTTCAGCACCCACCCTACTCGCCAGACTGCCGAAGATGAAGCAGCAGCTCAAAGGTCGCCACACCATTGCAGAGATCCAGCGCGAATCGTAGTAGGTGCTTGACATGCTTCAAAAAGAAGACTTTCCAGAAGTATTTTCTTGTATCGTTCCTCGAAACGTTTGCACATACCAAGTGGTAAGTTTCAGTGACCTTTCCTCATCCAGCAAAGTGTCATCACTTATTTGAGATTCACGGTGCTCAGCAGATTTTGATGCTCCAGAATCAATTAGGGCATGCGCTCAATACACGTCCATATAATTCAGTCAGAACTAATGTCAGTCGCACGATTAAACATTAAAACCTTTAGATTAACAGAACAAATCCTCCTCATCAGGGGTAAAGATCACTGCCAATGTCATCCACAGCAAAGTTTATGTCTGAGGCTCTACTCAGGGTTACAAAAACGATAATATAATCAGAACTGCTCCAATGATGTTCTACCTACATCTGCATTAAAAAAATATACTGTGGGTACATATGCTGTCCAGATATCATCCAGGAAAAAAATTATCTCCTCTGAATAGAATACCAGAATAGTTGACATATTGAACAATAAATAAAAAAAAATTACCACAGAGAAGCTCGAGCCTTCTCCGATTTTTACCTTGATGACGATGTGTCCTTTTCTGGTGCCGGTGCGATCGAGCTCCCGATGTTCTTTAACCATGACGATTTCCCCCTCCTCCTCTACCTTCTGCATGTTCTTCTCCACTTGGTTTAGGATGCAGCAGTAGTCCTGCTGCGCTATACACACAAACTGAGACAAAGAAATTAGCAGATGAGAACACAACTGTTTATTCCAAGAGTCTAAGAGACATGGGCGGATACAAGGGGTGGGCGATACCGTCAAAAACATTATATCTAGATATTTCTTGGGATTTTACTGATAGACATAATTTTGCTGAGATTGTTATTGTGATGGTACCTTAAGGACTACTATGGACAGCTGACTCCTAAAATGTGTGATATTCTTTGAATCCTGTGTGGTGGTCAGTTTACAGCAGTGACAAAAGATTAATTTTTTCCAATAAGTTTCAATTGATTTTTGACCTTTTATGGGCATTTTTTACCTTAAAAACTGCATTTTTCATAAAGTTTGTGTCAAATTCTTACATTAAAATAGTGAATCAAGCTCTTACGTTTAATCAGTCAATCAAAATAATAAGGCATTTTGACTGTTATCAAGCAAATAAAATTAATATTTTATATTATAAACATCGTTAAAACAACAAATACCATATTATCGTAGACAATAAATATATTATAAATATTATATAAATATATAAGTCTATTTAAAGAAATCTTTCCTCTGCATTGCAAAGATAAATTGAATTGATACAAATTTTATTTGCTTGGTACCAGTCAAAAGTCTTATTATTTTAATTGACTAATTAAATTTAGAAATATGGCCTTATAAAAGTGCCCATTTTTCCTAAAGTTTGTGTCAAATTCTTACATTAAAAAAGTGAGTCAAACTCTTACGTTTAATCAGTCAATCAAAATAATAAGGCATTTTGACTGTTATCAAGCAAATTAAATTAATATTTTATATTATAAACATCGTTAAAACAACAATTACAATATTATCGTAGACAATAAATATATTATAAATATTATATAAATATATAAGTCTATTTAAAGAAATCTTTCCTCTGCATTGCAAAGATAAATTGAATTGATACTAATTTTATTTGCTTGGTACCAGTCAAAAGTCTTATTATTTTAATTGACTAATTAAATTTAGAAATATGGCCTTATAAAAGTGCCCATAAAACGTAAAAATCAGTTTAAACTTAACGCAAAAGATTACTCTTGGTCACAAGGTAGCAGCAAAATACACCCTCAACAAAATATCATCTGATTATCGTTATCAATTAAATCCCAAAAAATATTGAGATATGATTTTTTTTGTCAATATCGCACAACCCTATGTACACCCCCAGCAGATACCATAAAATTTTATGGCCAAAAATTTTGCCTGTTATCTTTAAACCAATTGTATTTACGATGTAGAACTATCATTTCCTAGCAAGTTTCAATCCCCATGACGCCACAGCCATCCGAGAGAGTCGGCTCATAAAGTGAACTGTGCTCACCCATAAAATGAGAAAAAAAAAAAAATCACTTCCTGTGAGCAATTTTACAGCTGCAAAATACAGCATGCTATTTATGATTGTGGTGTTTCTATAGCACAGTTACAGAGACTCCGTACTGCTGCTATTATCGCTGACAGATGAGTGCAAATGTTCAAAAGTGGAAAAACACGGACCAGGCACAACATAATGACGTCATAAGATTACGAACGGTGAAGTGAATAAGTGTATATCCTCCCTTAGATAGAGCAACATTTAATAACATCTTTTTTAATAATCCTCTCTTTTTCATTATATGAGCAACTAAGGGTTAAGAGCCTTGCTTTCAAAGCCAGGAGAGACCCATCAATGGTAACTTGGTGTAAACTGACTTTTCCTGTACATAAGAAACTCCTGAATTTGAATTGAAATACTCTGGTTTAGTTTTTTATGAAGAAGAAAACCCTGAAACTGCTGCATTGTGATGACACAAATGCGAGGAGTCCTGAGAGCTCAACCGCTGCAAAAGTTTATATTATTGCCAAATTTTCTCTAATTTCCCTTCCATTACAGCCACACTCATTATTTTAATGCAGCATAAAATGAGCTATTATAAGAGCTAAATGCAACTAGAAGCTAGAACAAAAAGACAAGGTGTTTAAAGTGGTCTCACCTGACAGTCGTCCACCTTGGTCTTCATCACTCCCTTCATGAACTCCTTCTCCATGGTGGGTGAGACGCCGAAACTGTTGCCCATGCAGAGGATCTCGGTGCGACTGTCGGGGTACGTCACTTCCACCGAGCCGTTCAGGATCACCGACCATGAGTCCAGCTGCGTGCGCACACACACACACACACACACACACACACACACACACACACACATTATAGTCCTTTTTTTTTAGCACTACATATAAATGTGCTTTCTATCTGAAGATCTGCTTTACATGGGTTGGAGTAAAAGATCTATAGAGCTCTGACCTCAAAACTATGTGAACGCTGATTGTACCCCAGGCCTCCTCACCTCACCTACATCACTACCTGACTTTACTAACACCCTTATATCCACAGATACACTTCCAAATCTAGTGGAACATCTTCCCATAATTGCGGAAATTATTATAAACGTTAATGGGAAGTGGAAGCTTAGTGATTAAGGCATTGGACTTTGGATCAGAAGGTTTTGAGTTCAGATCCCAGCCACACCAGATGCCACTTTTTGGGCCCCTGAGCAAGGCCCTTAACCCTATAGCTGCTAAATGTGCAATACCTTCATAGTAGGATGTGCAATACTTAATGTTTTAACTGATTACTTAAGTTTACATACTTTATTATATATAAAAACTTTTGTGCACATACTAAATATCAGAGGCCAAGTGCATGCAAAATCTTATAAACTTATATAATAAATATAATATATAAAAATAGGGCAATTTATAACAAAAAAAAAAAAAAAGAGCTAACAGGACCGACCTCCTCGCCGTCGTTAAGGACGATGGTTCCAGCTCGCTCCACGACGGCGAACACCATGACGGCACACAACTCCCTCCTCACCGACATCGTCATGTTCGCAAAAGCCGGCAGCTGGTGCATGAACTCGAGCAGTTGCTCTGTGGAGCGAAACGAGACAACAATATAAATACATGTTGTAAAGTAAAAAAACAAAGCAAGAGATAGAGGGAGAAACACAAAAAAAGATGGAGATAAATGAAAGAGAGAGAGAGAGAGATTAGAGGGTTAGACACATAAGTGGGAAACATAAAAAGAGAAAATAGAAAGAGTGGGAAAGAGAAAGAAAGACTCTGAAAACAGGAATAAAGAGAAAACCATAGGGGGGTGGGGGTGGAAAATACACAGAAAGAGAAAGAAAAGAGAGAGCGACAAAGGGAAAACAGGTGAAAAAGAGGAAGAGGGAGAGGGAGAGAGAGAGAGAGAGAGAGAAAAAGAGACAGAGAGAGAGAGAGAGAGAGAGAGAGAGAGAGAGAGAGAGAGAGAGAGAGAGAGAGAGAGAGAGAGAGAGAGAGAGAGAGAGAGAAGGAGAGTGTTCTGGATGCTCTGAAGGTGGCCAGCACTATTGCACCTTAGATTGACTTTCATCCCTCGTTCTCATCTAACAAGATCCATAAAGAAAAAATAAATAATTAATTTTTTGTTTAGTGCCTCATCAGTGTTTATTGCATTCATAAATCACATTTGTCTCAAGCTGGTGTGTGACAGAGCATAGGGTGTGCACGTGTGTGTGAGTGAGTGTGTGTTTGCATGTGTGTGTGCGAGTGTCTGTGTAAGTGAGTGTGTGTGCATGTGTGTGCGAGCATGTGAGTGTGTGAGTGAGAGTGTGTGAGTTAGTGTGTGAGTGAGTGTGTGTATAAGTGACAGTGTGTGAGTGAGTGTGTGTGAGTGTGTGTTGCCCTCTTCATGCTCGTAACATGTCTGGGTGCTGGTTGGTTTGTGTTTTAGTGTCAGCATGAAGCGAAAAAATAACCCCCCCCCCCCCCCACCCTCCCCCCAAAACCCCTTCACCCACGCAACCACCAACCGTCTCAACCGCCTGTCCTCAGTCCACCATGACAGGAATTTTATTCAACTCCTTCTTCTCAGGCCAGAAAATAATCACAAGTTTTGCTCTCATAATATAAACTGTCAAAAAAACATTGATTGCTAGTGTCTGTTTAAATTTTTTTAAGTGTGGACGTGTCTCACCGATGTCATCATCTGTGCGGTCCATGGGGTCTTTCTCCAGACAATCACGAACAATGTCTCGGCTCATAAGCGGATCGGAGGCACGTTCGATGTCTTCCTCATCGTCGTCCTCTTCGGAGTCGACGGCCGTCTCGGGCAGTCCACTCAGGTCCATGTCACCGGGCTCGCTCTCCGTGGCCTACGAGTCAAACAGCAACACCGAATGTCTCAACAGTGCGTCCACATGCAATAATGTCAACACTGG
This sequence comes from Silurus asotus, assembly GCA_024362625.1. Lineage (NCBI taxonomy): Eukaryota > Metazoa > Chordata > Actinopteri > Siluriformes > Siluridae > Silurus > Silurus asotus. The sequence goes on from MU551577.1 coordinate 7,402,810, forward strand.
GACGTTCAAATACAGTTAATGATCAGGTTTTCTCCAAATGAAATTTGCACTTTTATACAGTATGAAAGAAGAAGAAAAAGGAAAAAAAAAAACATATGTATGTGCTGAATAAGCTCTTACTTGGGGGTCTTACTCTGACATTATCTATGAAACCCACAATATCACAGCATTACATTGTGTAAACATTAAAACGGGTGAATAAATGCAGGTGAGTGACCACCGTTTGTTTTTCCAGATCCTGCCATGACTCTGTGTATACTAGCGCAACATCTATCTATTTCATCATTAAAAAAAAAAAACACAAATTATCATTAAAAGCCTCCAAACCTTAAGTTCATGTTTATTTAACTTTTTTATTTAACATTTTACTGCTTTGGAATAGCATTAAAAACACTGCAATCATAGATAGATGGATGGATAGACAGCTAAATTAATGAAACGTGGAAAGTTAATGAATAACTTGAATAATCTTTATGATCATAGCAATAAAGTAAATAGTAGACATGGATGGATGGATGGATGGATGGATGGATGGATGGAAAATAGAATGTTGCTAAAAATAAGTTAGATAATCATTACAACCACAGCAAATACGTACATAAAAGACAATAACATGGATGAATGGATGGAGAGAATGGATGGATGGATGGATGAATGGATGGATGGATGGATGGATGGATGGATAAACAGATGGATGGATGGATGGATGGATGGAGATAATGGATGGATGGATGGATAAATGGATGGATGGATGGATGGATGGATAGATGGATGGATGGATGGATAGATGGATGGATGGATGGATGGATGGATGGATGGAGGGATGAATGGAGATGATGGATGGACGGATGGATGGATGGATGAATGGATGGATTAATGGATGGATAGATGGATGGATGAAAAATGTAATGTTTAAAATGTAAGTTAGATAATTGTTATAACCACAGCAAAGACGTACATGACAGATGGATGGACAAATGCATGAATGGATAAAAAGTTAAACAGTTAAAGAATAACTTTATCTTAATAATCTTTATATCAATCGATAAAGTAAATAATAAACAATAACATGGATGAAAGTATAAATGGATGTATGAAATATGTAAGAATAAGTTGGATAATCATTAGACCACAACAAAGACATACATGAAAGACAATAACATGGATGGATAGAGGGATGGATGGATGGATGGATTGATGGATGGATGACTAAATTGATGAATGGATTTATGGATGAATGGATAAACCTAGCAATTTTTGAATCCAAAAATGGTATCATGGATACTTCCCAAATGAAGCGCATCCTTACAAACAGCAATGCAATTAAGCAACCAAATAAGTAAGATGGCAACTAAGCGAACAAACAAAATAACAGAAACAAATGAACAATAGTCTAAGGAGCATAAAATCTAAGGTCAAAGTGTAGCAGCAAAATCCACCGCTATAAATACACAAGGCACAAAAAATTTCTATCTACTGATGTAAGCATGCCAAAACACTAACAGTGTAATAATCCACCGTCATTGGATGACTAATAAAGTAGAGAATAAGCAAAGCCAAAAATAAACTCTGTTCCAAACGCACACTAGATCAGTTCCATGACTGTAACTACACAAAGAGGGCCATCCAGGACATGTCTGACACCTCCGAGGGGAAGAGATGCCTCGAGTCATCAGGAGAAAAACAGCAAGAAAACAGACATCACTTGCTTAAAAAGACCTCGCTACCTACCTCGCTCTCTTTACAGACTGTAATAACAAAAGAGCTGCTTTAGCCATTACCGGCCCACGAGCAACGACACTCACCTGCCTGAAACAAAGAGATGCTTTTCGCCTAATAGAGAACACCCACGATGCACTCTGGGTGTAATGTCTGCATCCAGGCATCCTCCTCATCCTGCAATGCCTGATGCTGAGTGAGCTGAATTTTTTAAATCCTGTCACACCGTGTCACTCGTAATCAACTGACAGCCCATCAAATAATCCTGCATTATGGCATGAAGAACCACTCAGAGTCTGGGTGGGTGGGGTTTTCTCTCTTTGGGGTGGAGTTAATGAGGGTGGGGTGAATTACCGTGGCGTATGTCCATTCTGTCACTTAAACAAGCCATATGTAACTTTAATATTTTTAATATATTTAATATATAATATATTTAATATAATATTTTATTTTATATATTTTTTTGTGTCTAAGCCTCAAAAATCTGCCCTACATCCCCATGTCTGAACAATCCATTGACATTCAAATAGATAGAAATTGTATTTTATTCATTTTATTGGTATTTGTTTTATTGTTAGTATATTTATTTAATCTTTATTTATTTATATTTATTTATTTATAAAAAAATTACGTGTTTTTTCATTTGAATATTATTTAAAAGTAGCCAAAATAATTTGCAATATATTGTAATATATATATTTGCGATATATATTCTAATTATTGACTGATTCATTTATAATTATTTATATATAGTAAATTCTACTTTACATATAATTATAATATAATCATTGTTTCATTAATTGTCATCATTTTCTTTTTTTTTCATATATTAAAATAAGAAAAGCCTATAACCTAAACTCAGACACACTTCCAAGGTTATGTAATGCCCCGGACCATAAATAGCAACAATTCCGGTACATACAGTTTAGCTACACAAACAGACCACATCAGGACACAGTGTTTATTTAATTTATGTTCCCTGCTGATTTCAGCCAAGGTGTAAATCGACCGTCAGGAGTGATGTACGTTAAGCAGCTGGAGGGATGTTTTGCCTTGGAAAACATTAAGAGCTAATCAGGAAAGATGCTGGCAGCTGCTGTAAATCCCTGCCACACCGATAAATAGGATGATCTATTTTTCAGCTGTTGAGTGCAATCCGCAGCGCTGTTTGGACGGCTCACATGAGCGTGAAGTGAACATTAATAATTCAGATGGCTATTCTTGGATCAATGCTTTCAAGCCTCTCTGAAGAACTTGTGTAATGATTTATTTAAATGCAAAAAAATGGCAGCCATGTTGCGAGCTTCGCTGGGAATGAGGGCCAATTCTTTAGTCCAGGCCTCAAAGCACTGTGGGATACCTTTAGGGTTGCAACAGGAGCACCCAGTTGTCTGGATGTGTTACAAATGAATTAGCTAAAATAAAAAAGTTAACTCAGTGTTAGAGCCTCAAACCTGCATGCTAAAACTTTTGCATTTCCTTATAGTCCAAACTGATTTGTGTGTTGAGAAAAGAAGAAACAATGAGGTGAGGGGGAAACAGAAAATGCAAAACAATGTTCAGTATGGAATGTGAAACAGCTGTGTAGTTCATGGCTCAGGAGAGCAGTGGGGAGTCAGGAGTGCAGTGCGGAGTCAAGAGAGCAGTGGGGAGTCAGGGTAGAGGTGTGAGGGAGTCAGGAAAGCAGTGGCGATTCAGGGGTTCAGTGGAGAGTCAGGAGTGCAGTGGTGAGTTAGGGTAGAGGTGTGAGAGAGTCAGGAGTGCAGTGGTGAGTTAGGGTAGAGGTGTGAGGGAGTCAGAAGTGCAGTGGGGAGTAAGGGTAGAGGTGTGAGGGAGTCAGGAGTGCAGTGGGGAGTAAGGGTAGAGGTGTGAGGGAGTCAGGAGTGCAGTGGGGAGTCAGGAGTGCACTGGGGAGTAAGGATAGAGGTGTAAGGGAGTCAGGAGTACAGTGGAAAGTCAGGAGTGCAGTGGGAAGTCAGGAGTACAGTGGGGAGTTAGGGTAGAGGTGTCAGGGGGGGGAGTGCAGTGGGAAGTCAGGAGTGCAGGGGTAGAGGTGTGAGAGAGTCAGGAGTGCAGTGGGAAGTCAGGGTAGAGGTGAGTCAGGAGTGCAGTGGGGAGTAAGGGTAGAGGTGTGAGGGAGTCAGGAGTGCAGTGGGGAGTAAGGGTAGAGGTGTGAGGGAGTTAGGAGTGCAGTGGGGAGTAAGGGTAGAGGTGTGAGGGAGTCAGGAGTGCAGTGGGGAGCCAGAGTAGGAAAATGTGATCAAAATGAGTCAAAAAGGCAATAAAGAGTGTTAGGTGTACAGTAAGGGGTTGGTGATGGGTAGGAGGTGTCGACGTGATAGGTGCGGTATAGAGTGAGGGTAGGAGTAAAAGGTGGAAGTGTAAAAAGGGGCTTCTTTCAATACTTCTTTCTCACAATCACTAACAAGACTTCTCTACTGTAGATGGCCATCAGACCAAGACCACAGCACACACACATACACACTGCACACACCATTCTAATCCATGAAGACCTCACAAATGTACTGAGCAAATCAATTAGGCAGTGGAGCAAACACAAAGTCAAACACAATTAATCAGAGTTGACGAAGGCTCCCACCCAGACACATGGATAGTAACACACGGGTCAGCTCTCTTTAAACAAGATGACTGACTCGATAGCACACTGCAGCTTTTAGGGGTCATGACAGGAGGAGCAATATTTAAATTATGAATATTGACTGAGCAACACCAGCAGTTGCATTCTTACAGGCAAGGATTATTCTGCAAAAATACAGAGCTTACTGAGGAAAGAGTGATCGTAAAGACAGAGTTATGGCGTGTATTAGGGCTCTTCAGGTGTGTACAATGTCTACAAGGTGGAGATGGTTTATAACCTGGTAGATGTCGGACAGGCTGCTGCTCCCGGAGTCACTAGTGATGCTACATCCTGAAAGGCTGGAGGAGACGTGGGTCACCTGGGGGTGGATCCCGTCAGCCAGGTGTAGCCTGCTGAAGTCCGCTGGGAGCTGGAGGCAGAGAAACAAGTGAGGGTTAATCCATTACCACGTGCCACAAAATTTAACAATTAAAATCGAGAGAAAAGGTGTGTAATTTCTATAATATAAAAAACTATAATTGTTGGCAAACTGCTGAAATAAAAGAGCAATAAAACACTCCAGGGTGTGTTGTTATTGGAAAATAATCACCTTCAGGTGGGTATCAGTAACTCTGCCATTTGGCCTATTAGTTTTTGTTTTTTTGCACTTTTAACTAGCATGAGCTGGCAAATGTCATGAGCACAGCGTGATAAAGGTTAACTAAATATCACGATATACAAAATGTAACATAAGCGCAAGTCTAATAGGGCTTTAGACAACAAGCTTCAAAATGAACCCAGAAGAAAAAAAAAGTAGGTAGAAGGTAAATTGCATTAAAATCATCTCTAAAGCCTGGAATCATTATTCGTGGGGGCTGGAAAGCAAGACGAGCTCTCGAAATCAGTTTGCTCACACAGTGGCGAAGCTCCAAGAGGAGTATGGCAGCGTGTTAAACAGCATCCCAGACATTTCAGACACTTCAGCTACAAGCACAAAATGTCATCCAGGCCAGCAGTCACTTCTCATCTAGGCTTCCTCATCTCACTAGCAAGCTCTCAGTAAACAGGATTCATGGCTAACACTGCTGTCGCTTAAATCTGCGTTTGACAAATCTACGAGTCACTCGTTTTTATCCGCAACATTGAGCGTTGTAAGATTTCAGAGCTCTATAGAGATTATTAGCAGTAGCATTCTGAGGTCTTGATACACATTAAGTCACGTTTTGGTGCTAGGTGAGCAAGCTAAGCTGCGACACTATCTTACCCTGAGGTAACAAATGCTATAATATTTACTGAATGAACGGGGCTAAACTGGGAAAGATGGGGTAATGAAGGCTATGGTAGTTAATGAGCTGCTCAGATAACAACAGCTGTGGCATTACATAATAAAGATGAAGCAATTGAAATATGTGCCATTAACCGAAAAAGATGACATACCAAAGGCTATTTTGCTAAAAGAGTATGCTAAAGTAATAAAAATTGATGATGATAAGTAAGCTAATGAAAGCCGAGATTAAAAATGGTACTACTTTGCACTAACAAAAGCTGTGGTGCAACTTCAAGCTAAAGTAACAAAAAAAACACTATGTTGAAAACACAGGCTGATATAACAAACAGAATAGCAGTAACTGAAGCTGATGTTGCAAACAAATAGCGGTAACACAAGCTAATATGACAAACATAATGGTGCTCATTCAAGCTAATGTAACAAACAAAACGGAGGTAACAAGCTGATGTGACAACAAAATGTTATAACGAGGGCTGTTGATAACACGTTAACGCAAATTCATTCGAACGGCATACATTTTAACACGCAATTAATGAGGCGCACCTTTCTGTTTAACCGTTGCTATGAAAAATACAAATAAATAAATATAAAAGAGGTGAAACACATTTATTCACGACATCCTTTTTTTACTCTGATATTAAAAAAGATAATTAACCAACGAAAAACAATTTTCGCTGAACATTTGTTCTACTGAAGCTGATGCAACAAATATATGGTGCTAACATAAGCTGATGTAACAAACATATACTGCCAATACAAGCCCTGTTTTTGTTACAAGCTGATGTAACAAAAAATAAGGCTAACACAATCTGATTCAACAAACAAAATAGGAGGTAACATAAGCAGATGTAACAAATATAATGGTGCTAACTCAAGGTGATGTAACAGTTATGGTGCTAGCATAAGCTAATGTAACAAACAAAATAGTGGTAACTCAAAAGCTGATGTAACAAAGAAAATGGCAGTAACACAAGCTAATGTAACAAATATAATAGTGGTGCATCAAGGTGATGTAACCTAAATATGGTGATAACTCAAGGTAATGTAACAAAGACTATGGTGCTAACTCAAGCTGAGGTAACACAATGGTGCAAACGCAACTCAAGCTGATGTAACAAAGGCTATAATGCTACCTTAACAAGTTGAGCTAACAAAAGCTAAAACAAGCAAAAACGTTAGGGTGCTAACACAAGCTGAGGAAACAAATACTAAGGTGCTAAGTGAGCAGGATGAAAAAACAAAGGCTGTGGCACTAGGGAAGAAAGCCACTGTAATTGGGCTCAGTTAACAAATTCTACGATGCTAACTGAGAAACCTAAGCAAATATAAGCTTTTCTGCTAACTCAATGACTAAACTGAAGAACAACAAAGTGGACCAGACTGGGTTTTCATCATTATACCTCAGGAAGGCAAACCTTTTGTGTGTCGTGACCCTGTGTACATATGGAAAGGAGGGCTGTAGAGGGGAAAAAAGTCTATGCCATTTCAATAGGAAGAACAGTGTTGGCAATGGAAGTCAGATAAGAGCCCAAAAACCAATTTCAGCTAATCTCTGAAAGCAGCACCTCAGACTCCTGTCTCCAATCCTGTCTAAAGGCATCTGTGAGCGAAATAGACTACTACTTGTCTTCAGCCAGCTGAGTATAGCTTTCATATAAAATGCATCTGACCTAATTTCCGCCCCTCTAATCGTAGACATGGCGGAAATGCAGCAGATCCTCCTGGGAGATACCCGAGAGAGGAAACAATCTCCCGGCCTCGGCAGATACGGAGACCTTGAGCTAGATATTGAAGCCGGCAGTACAGCGAAGAAAACCGCGTTGGAACCTTCGAATAATTTACTGGATGAACTTTTTGCTGTTCGCATTTTGACATTTGCTCTGAGCGTGCGTAATCCCTGCTTTTTCCACTTTCAAACTTAGAGTTCTGAACGAAGGGAGGGTTAAATCCCAGTGATGGCTGTTCAAGGTATTAATACAGGACCACTGAAATCAAAGACCTGAATAAGAAAACTGGGGGCAAAAGCATTGTAACATGGGGTCTCACTTTAGTTGAAAACATATTAACATTTGTGGCATTTGGCAGAGGCCCTTATCCAGAGCGACTTACACTTAGCTCATTCATACAACGAAGCAGGTATGGGTTTAAGGGCTTAAACAACAAAGAGTTATGTAACTGGACACGGAGCTAAAAGTACTAAAAGTTTGGATTATCTCTCTACTGAAAACCTGCACTAAGACACCATCACTTTGATGTAGGTATCTACGAACATCCATCACAAGTTCCATCAGTCAAACTCAAGGACTTCCTATACGGTTCAGAATTTCATAGCTTAGCTTAGAAAAGCCTGTGAGCAATATGTAACATTTTGATGCTAAAACAGCTTTAGCAAATCAAATTTCACACCAAAATCACAAATTTCTCTCCAGTCCGAAACCAAAAGCCTAAAGTTCAGGCTTCTGGATAAAGCAGCGGTTACGGGGTGTACCAGCGATTTTATTCAAAGGTGTCTCTTTGTTTAAGGTTGGAACTGATTTGCACATGGATTTCACAGATCCTTCCTTCCCAGAGGAATTTCATTTGCACTGTGAGGTGTGATAGCAGTGTTTTAATTACACCGCTCACAACCTCCTTAGCCCCCTATATAAAAACAAGTGGGAAAAGATCTAACTAAAGTGTGATTTTTCTTCAAATTACTTTGTTGCCATGTGCGATAAAGTTCTTCACAGCAGATGGAAGACATAGTAATTATGAATGTGAGACCAAAACGTCACACAAGCTCAAGCAGAAGAAGGGGAAGAAGCAGGCTCTACAGAGAGTGATTACACCTGGCAAAATTAGCATTCGCCCAAGATTCATTACCTACACTTTCCACTCTCAGAATGCTCCTGAACCCTTCATTCAATATATTTTTTCATTTTAAGGGGATTTTCATTCAGTTTAAGTATTTGATGCTTTGGCTTTGCCACCCAGATTTTCCATTACCTCAAAAAAACATTCCCCATGTATGCAAGTCACTTTCACCATCTACTGAATCCCAATGCTCCTCAAACAAGACAATCTCTAGTACCACAATGTCTGCACCTTAAAACAATCCACCTTTTCCCCCAGAATCAATACTTTCTAAACGAGCCTAAATGATGATTTCACCATCTGCAGTCTGCATCAACAGATCCTAGCATCCTTCATTTACCATTCACTGAACCAAAACACTTGTCAAACCAAACCATAATGTCAATAAAGCCAACTGCATCCTTCAAACAATCAACATTACTCAAATGACCCATTTACCAACCATAAAAATCTCATTACTTCCCAAAAAGTGGTCCCATCCTCCACCACCCAAGCCGATTTCACCAACAACAGAATCTCAACACCCACAAAACAAGCCTTTTTCTAATACATTAATATAAAAAACCTTAAAAAAGTTACATTCACCGTCTACAAAACCTTACCAATCGAGACAATCTCCAATACACCAATGGAATTATACATTAAACAAGCCGCATTTACCATCCATAAAGTGGTGACAATAAGACTCAAACAGGTCATTACTATACTACCTCAATAACCTTTAAACAAACTATTCGCCATTTCCCGACATACAAAAATGTACCACACAATTTCAAAACCCAAACACTGTTTAAATAACCCTTTCTCTATTGCTAATAAATATCTTATCTGGCATTGACGGATCCTCTACACACCTCAAATAATCCACTCAGTATCGAGTAGGGGTATAATGGTGCACGTATCCGTACCAAACCTTCTCGGTACGGGACTTTTGGTACGGTGCACACGTGTACCGAAAGCGATCCTTTTTTTATACGTGGAACATGGTTCAAATCCGAGTTCCCTCACAAACATATTAAGTTTTTTTAATCTCTGCCTTGCACTTTGGTGCAGTGTCTCTAGTTGAACCGCACCGATAACACGATTTGAACTGCGCATGCGTGAAATCGCTGACAATTCCTGCTATTCCCAATGTTGTTTTTACGACAGTCTATAGATTCATTTGTGTTTCATGTACATCTTTAAAAAGTTCCCTTACAAGTAAAAATTCCTGACAAGTCCGGTAAAAGTATATTTTTTTTATTTAAATTAAGCAGGCATTTATTTAAAATTGTTTAAACAATGTAAACTGTTGATGTTTACACATTTTAATAATAATCAATGTTAATGCAAAAACAGCAAGCAATTTCTTTCCTCTAACCGTCCTGAAATTTAACCGAAATATGATTTATAATTCGAGGTACGTACCGAAATGTGAATTTTGTGTACCATTACACTGCTATTATTGAATTAACTCTAAGCTTCCTCAAACATATTCACAGGGTTCCAACACTCCTCAATTAAGACATTAGACATCTGCAGAACCCCAGCTCTCCACAAACAAGCCATTTTCCAAAACTAAATATAATGTGAACACAAATAAGCTGTTTATCATTGGGAAAAAAAAATCATCACATAAGACTTTCAACATCAAGAAAACCTGATCACCCCATAAATGAGTCAAGCACAACTAATAGAAGCTTAATGAAAAAAAACATCACTTTTTTTTACTGGGTGAAAAAGAGTCTGGAACCAACAAGCAGCCAGAACAGCTTTAATGAAACAAGGTCTCAATTCATTAGATACAGTAGGTCCTTCAACAGGGTAGAGATTTGGTGACTATAAAGAGCAAGGAAAGTGCTGTGATTTGAACCCATGGCCTCCTGATTGAGAAGTCCAACATCTTAACCCCTGAGCTACCACTTCCTTCTCACTTGCCCTCGTACACTGCGGGGTCATCCTGACAGAAACCCCTCCCATCAGGATGGGAGTGGATGAGAAAGGCAGGCACAACAATTCTGTTCTGTCTCGCTATTGTTTCAGTAAGTAAAGTTAAAAGACCAAACCCACAACATATCTGGACACATGATGGACACAAAGCGGCTGTTTAAAAACCTAAACCTTAAAGCAAATCCATACACACACACACACATAGCTTATAAGCTGCTTGACTTTCCCCAAATTCCTGCAGACCTCCACTAGTGGGGAACTGGCATGGTTAAAGGTACAAAATACATGCTGTGATGTGTGTTTATAAAAATGTGCGTGTCATTATTAGAAAAAAGGCTGACATTGGAGGACCAAAGTCTTCACAGCTATCCCATAAGCTTTAGCAGCACCCCAGGGGCCTCTCACTTTCCTCAGCCGAGAGGATCAAGAGATTAAAGCCCTTCAGCGGGGAGTCAGATAAATGAGAGAAGATATTCATACACAACCACCACATAACATTTTGGAATGTATAAATACTTTTAATGAAACAGAGCTACTTTATGAAACTGAGTTGCCACCAAAATGCCAGATCAGGGAACCGCTATATCTTTAACCGCTACAGTGTTCTGAAACTGGAGACTCCTTACCAACTACTGAAACTAGTCATAGAAAATACCACCATTTAATTAATCTATTTCTCCATCTAACCATATATCTACCTACATATCTATCCATATATTTATCCAGCTATTAGATTATTAGATAACTAAGGATATGTTCTACTTAACTGTTCTACTTATTTCATATTTTCATTTCTTCCATCCTTCATTTATTCATTCACTCCCTTGATATGTGGAATTGTCAGGATTTCCACCCTTTTAATAGAAATTCTTGAAGCTGGACATAAAAATGCTAAAGAATCCATATCGCTTGCGTTAATAGCTAGCCACTTCCTGGTTAGCGGCTAACGCTAGCACTATGGATTCTTTTTGTGGTGTTTCAATAACACGGAATGGATCTCTCAAAACTTTCTATGAAAAATCTATACTATAATAATGTAATCTCTGTAGTGTCCAGTATCGCTAGCTCTGGCTCTCAGCAAGCAACAAATAACAAATCTCAATTAAATTTGATTAAATTTATTCTTGACAATTGAACACAAAAACCCTTACTGGAGAGATCTTTATAATTGTATTTTATTATAACCACAGTAGACGGATTTTTTGTGTTATATTAAACAGGTTCAAACCTGCCAAAAGCAATGACATGCTAAGTAAACAAACACAGCTAATTCAATGCTAACCGTGGAGCTGAAAAGCTATTCCATAATTATCTCCTGTACAAATCTATCGATTGACAAACCTGACTGGATTAATTGCTATTGCAGCACTTCTATAGATTTAGCTACTGTTTTAAAAGACACACTAACGTTGCTAGCTCAGTTGTGTTATGGTTAATTGACTGTACATAAAACAAAGAAAACAGAAAATCTCAGACAATGGTTAGGGTGGGCTGTACATGTAATGGATCAGTTGATACAACTAATTATGGCTGTGGGGGATTTTCAACCAATAGATTCTTGCCTGAGGTAAAAATGTTGGTCTCCATCAGAGAAATGCAAACTATGCCAATGTCATATTTGAGAAGATAAAATAAAAGTCAAACAAATGTAATTTGGAAAATTGGAAATTAAATAAATGAATGGATATAAAACTTCGACAATCTCCATCATGTTACTGTTATGGTGAATTTTATTTACGCTTACCAAACAAAGACAGTTGATGAGAAATCAGAGTTTGTTTAGATTTCTTGTCAGAAATCATTTAAAAGAAAATTAATTCTAACCAATAATTTTTAAAATGCTCCAAACAGAGTAAACGTTTAGATAGATACTTATGTACAAAAGTTTCTGCACACCTGACCATGAGATGAACCATAAGATTGGTATGGGCTTTTTGAAAAACTCCTACTCCAACAGTCACATACACACTTATAATACATATTTGTATTACTTTCCTTGTGAAGACTTGCCGCAAAAATAATAATAAATAGATACTTGATGCTATTACATCCAATATCCACCGGAACCAGAGAAACCAAAAGTAACAAACCAAGCAAGCAATAAAAAAACTGGCATTACAGGAATACTTCAAGTCGAAGACAAGGCCGAGTGTAGACCCTTCACCATCGTGGATGACAGAAGATCAATTCATTTACATCTCGCCGTCTCTCGGCTGTCAAGTCATGATTTCTTTCCGATGCTACGCATGTGCCACCAAAATGCACACACACACAAACACACACACACACATACACACTCATGCTAAAGCAGGAGCAACTCCCTCTAGTCCTCTTTGCAGAACCACCAACCCTCATTGCCTCCATCTTTTTTCTGGTGCTAAAAATCCCTAAAAAAGCAGTAGAAAGAACTGTTTGTGTAATGCGCAGCAGATCCCTGAATCCAGTTGATCGTCGATTTGTTATATAGCAACCACAAAATGCAATGCAAACACAATTTTATTGTATAGAGGTGTTACAGAAATAATAATAATACAGTTCTCTTTGCAGAACAGACAGCTGCCTCCATCTCTACAACCAACATGCATCAATTTTCTCTTATTTTCAAACCCACACAGATTAATCCCTTCATCATCCCAATTCTTGTGATTATACCACACAACATATTGGACAAACAAACAACACATCTATTTAAAAGCCAAAGCATAGTGAACTTTGGGTCATTTTTGCGCTGATATCACAAAACCATGCATAATACCATGCACAATATGGTGATAAATTCAGCAGATCCTCGAATCCGTTTGATCATCAATTTGTTAAATAGCAAAAGCCAAATAAATGCAAACACATTTAGAGTGTATAGAGGTGGTACAGAAATAAATAAAAGATGAATACATCTGCATTTTCTCTAAAGGTTTCTCTTTAGTACTTTTTGCAGAGCAGAAAACCGTCATTGAGTCCATTTCTACAACAAATATACATGATTCTTCGCTTATTTTAAAGCAATCAGCCCAGATTTTTTGTATTTAATTTCCTTTTTTGGTAACAAATCCCTCTAAAGTGAGTAGAAAGAACTGACAAGAGGAACTGGAACTGGTAAGACTGACCTGCACAGCAGATCCCTGAATCCAGTTGATCATCAATTTGTTAAATAACAAGAGCATATTACTGAAATAAAAGCGAATACATCTCCATTTTCTCTACAGTTTTCTTTCTTGTTCTTTTTCGCAGAACAAACAAGGCAACCAACGTACAACATTTTCCTCTTATTTTTATACAGAAAAGTGGCAAAGACGCATAAAACTAATACGTCCTGAAGACCGAAAGAGATCAAGTTATACAATATCTTCTAGTTCAACCAATTCCCCCACGGCCCCCACTCACTCACTCACACACACACACACACACAAAAAAAAATAGTTCACTGACGAGCAATACTTCCTCCTATTCTATATCATTACACTCCTGTGTGTGTGTGTGTGTGTGTGTGTGTGTGTGTGTGTGTGTGTGTGTGTGTGTGAGTGTGTGAACTTTGCACATAGTCTACAAGCTGACACACATAACACAACCAACTGTAGAATAACACTAGTGCATTTAAAAACACACTGACACACTCCTGATGGTTTCAAACAACACACACACACACACACACACACACACACACACACACACACACACACTCATGCACACATAGACACACGTGTGACTAACGATCTAGAATATGAGGAAGTATTGAAGTATTGTTTACCGGTGCACTAATATATATATATATATATGTGTGTGTGTGTGTGTGTGTGTGTGTGTGTGTGTGTGTGTGGGTTATAGACATGTGTAACACACCGACACATATTACACAACTGCTTGATGTAAGAGCAATGAGTTCTAGTAAAACACACACACACACACACACACACACACACACACACACACACACGAAGAAGTATTGCTCACCAGAGTGTGTGTGTGTGTGTGTGTTTTAGACATGTGTCACTGACACATATTACACAACCGTTGTATGCAAGATCAATGGGTTCTATTAAAAAAAGACACACACACACACACACACGACACACTCCTCATATACCACATACACCTACTCATATGCACCAGCAAGTGATAAGTGTGTGCACACTCACTCACTCACTCACTCACTCACACACACACACACACACACACACACACACACACACACACACACACACACACACACACATTTAAATGTAGCCTTTACAGCAACCTTCACTCACACACTCACACACACACACACACACACACACACACACATTTAAATGTAGCCTTTACAGCAACCTACATCTCTATAAGCCCCACAATCAGCCGTCTCAAAAAAATAAGCAAAAACATAAAGCCGTTTTTCCTTCCATCCATCCATCCATCCATCCATGCATCTATCTATGTATCCATTCATCCATCCATTTGATTCCATTGCTTGTTCCTTCAGTGAAGCGTGTTAATCTGATCAGTGCCAGTCGAAGGTCGATACTCACAGGGCTTTTATCAGCCTGGCTGGAGACTCCATGGCCGCCGCTCACTAATGGCTTCATAATGGAGGCGCAGGAGCGCGGCGAAATTTTAGCATCCTGCTCGCTCCTGCTATCTCTCTCTCTCTCTCTCTCTCTTTCTCTCTCTCACACACTAGCTCTATCTCCGAAGAACCTTCCGGATGCTCCGGCTTCAAGCTCTCACAGAACAATCTTTAGCTTTACGTCGCACATAATGTGTCCATCTGTCCGTCCATCTATCCATCCATCTATTAATCCATCCATCCCAGGATGCAGCGAAAACAAGCAAAGAGATGGAACGTCCACGATGCTGGAGGTAATTAGCAAAATCTCCTCCACCAATCAGGAGAGAAGAACGAAGGAAGAAAAAAAAAGGAGGGAGGAAGGGAGGACAGGAGGGAGGGAAAAAAATGGCTGACACCACTTTCACTCACTCTTTCACATTCGCTCCCTCCCTTTCCGATTCTATCTTTCTGCCTTGCGCACACACACATACACTATCTCTCTCTCTCTCACTCTTCATGTCTCTCTATCTCGCTCTCACCAGTACGCTTACACCACACACACACACACACACACACACACACACACACACACATTTACGCACCATTAGGTCAGGTGACAAACAGTGAGCCAGCCTCGAGCATCCAGGTCGTCTTTGTTAAACACCGATGCTTCATTTGGAACCGAAGCCTAGGGACGACCATGTGTGTGTGTGTGTGTGTGTGTGTGTGTATGTGCGTGACCGTATTTGTGCGAGGTGTGTGTTTGTATGTGTGTGTGAGGGGAAGAAGGAGGAGTTTCCTATTTCAAAGTCCCCCCCTCGCTGGCTTGGTGATGCTGCGAGAGTCACCGCTGGTGCCTACTGTTCTGCGCGCACACACACACACACACACACAAACACTGGGGGAGGGGGCAGCAGGAGAGAGAAAGAGGGGGTAAATAGATAAGGGAAGCGAAGACAGGAATAGAAAGGATTTGGGAAAAGAGCGAGAGTGAGAGCGAGTGAGAGAAGTGAAGGATGAGCGCACTTAGCCCTGTGAGAGTAATGTCATTATCACGCTTCCCGCCGCACACCACCCGGGCTGTAGGCAGTTGGCATGGCAACCGCGGAGGACAGCCATTTGCTGGACGGATCGGAGGGAAAGAGGGAGTGAGCGTACATGCGCGGAGAGAGAGAGAGAAAGAGAGAGAGAAAGAGAGATATCGAGATGCTAGAAGTGAAATAGAGGGTGATAGAATAAGAGATAGAGAGAAAGAAATCTAAGGAAAATCGAGCAGGGATGATGGTAAAGTGTGAGACAGAGAGAGAGAGAGCGAGAGAGAGAGAGAGAGAGAGAGAGAGAAAGGGAGAGAGAGATATTCGATATTAAAAAAAGAGAGAGAACTTATCAAGAAATTGGGACACTTAAAGGTAGAAGAGAGAGAGAGAGAGAGAAAGAGAGAGAGAGAGAGAGAGAGAGAGAGAGAGAGAAAAAGAGAAGAGTGCAAGTGAAAAATAAAAAATCTGAGACAGAAATGAACAAGAGAAGAAAGAAAGGGGGACACTGAAAGAGAAAAAAGAAATAGAGAATGAGAGAGGGAAGAAAGAAAAAAAATGGAGGGTAGAGGAGCAAGTAAAATATCATTAAAAAAAGAGACTGAAATTAACAAGAAAAGAAAAACTGGGGGACACTGAAAGAGAGAAAAGAGAGAGAGAGAGAGAGAGAGAGAGAGAGAAAGAGAGAGAGAGAGAGAGAGAGAGAGAGAGAGAGAGAGAGAAAAAGAAAGCTTAAAAGAATGAAAGAAATTAAACGATAGAAAAAAAAAAGAGTTTGAAAGAAAGAACAAGGGGAAAACCATACAAGAAAGAAAAAGAAAAAAAGGAGGAGAAAATGAAATAAAAGGGACACTAAAAGAAAGATGGAATCAAAGAACAAACTAAGAAGGAAAAACATTTACAGACAGAAGATGGCTAGTGACTACAGACATGGTGTACGTGCAGAATATTCGGGTTTCCATGACAACACTGTCAATCTATTTCCCAAATCGTGTAAATGTGACACACACACACACACACACACACACACACACACACACACACACACACACACACACACACACACACACACACACAGGTCACCTCCTGTGGCATCTCAGCATCTGTCCTGCCCACACACAACCTCTTGATGCTATGATGACAGAGGAGAGTGTATACACACACACACACACACACACACACACACACACACACACACAGTCTATCACTGTCTACCACTTTCACTCTGCCAAATCACAACCATTAATCAAGATATCAGATATTGTCATCTGCGCTTCAGTCATCCTTGTTCACCCAACACATGAGGGTCTGCCAAACCACCCCCCTTTACACACACACACACACACACAATCTCTAAAGTGCCCTATTCCCTCAGGAGGCTCTTGTTTTCGTATTGAGGGAAAGCCCCGATGTGCCGTCTCGCCCCTTTACGGCCCGACCTGAGAACAGAGGCAGGCTTTTAAATAACAAAGGGAAGAAAGGAACAATGGAGGAAAGAAGGAAAGGCCGCCGTCCGTCCGCTTGACTTACGCCGGCCTCATTAACAAGCCCAATCGCCGTTTTTTTTTTTACAGGCCGGAAGGAAAGTGCGCTGTATTCGCCGGCGATGTTTTTATAGACTGAGTGCACGGTGTAAAATTAGGGGTGTAAGAAAATATCGATACGCGCAAGTATCGCGATATTGTGTTAGCCGATACTTTACTGTATATCAATGTATCGAAATATAAAAAAAACATTTATAATAAAAAAAATGTAAAATCACAAAAGATTCATGGCGATAGATAGATAGATAGATAGATAGATAGATAGATAGATAGATAGATAGATAGATAGATAGATAGATTTCTTATCTCAAAATTTAAACAGCGACAGTAAGTATCATAACTATCATGAGGGCACATGGTAATATTCTGGAGGGGGCGCTGTTGTAAAAATGATAATGGGTATAACCTCTGACAGAAGTAATAGCAACGTTGACTGACTTGTTGATATGTTTTGTTTACATGCGATTTGTTTTTTAGGTGGAAAAAATGCATTATCGTCATAATCATCAATCCCACGTCATATTAAGTGTCTTTAACGACTGTGTGCATATGTTTAAAACAATCATATAAAAAAAAAAAAAAAAAAAAAAAAAAAAAAAAAAAAAAAAAAAAAAAACGTTGGGTACAGCGATACTAATAATGCTAAATTTAAGAACTAAATCATCCAAAACACACAAATACATTGTTATCAACTGACCTTAACCAAACCCCCTAAATCACTTTTTTATGCCATGAATCCATGTATTTTTTTTAATATAAAAAACAAAAAATCTAAATGTATCGATTTGCTTACAGTAATCCAATGTATCGCTGCATACCGTATCGCAATGGATTATATCGCGATACGTATCGTACAGCCCTTATAAACATAACAGTAAGCACGCTGAACCCGTGAACGCTCGTCACTAATGGACGTTCCGGATCGATGCGACTTCGGCTGTATATGCACCGTAGACGAATGGTTGAACGCAGTAAATCGCGGATATCACGCTTAAATATCTCATGAGCGCTGATTGTAGCAATAAACGGACAAAAAAAAAAGCACTAGCGAGCACGTTTGAACGATGGAGGATGGCTGTGTGACGACGGTTATTTATGGCTTGATGGAGTTGAACAAGCTTTATGAGCAGGTAATGCACGCATACAGAAATAGATCATGCGTGTGTGTGTGTGTGTGGGTTTAAAGCGAGTTTGTAGACATCAGATAGCCATTAAAGTGATCCATTCTAAAACACTTCCAACATCCTCCTGGGAATCTACTACTACGATGACATCATCCTTCCATGATGTAATGCCTGACAAATGGGCCCGCGAGCACCGTCGCTCTGGCAACCACCAGCTGCCATAGGAAAGGTGGAGGGTGTGTGTGTGTGTGTGTGTGTGTGTGTGCATCCGGCATCATTACATCACCGCGGCAACCGGGTACCATCCGGGGATGGCCTGCCATTCCCCACAAGGCTTTCCAGGAATGACTGCTGGGAATTACATTGACATCAGATACATCACTGTCGCAAACATCCCGAAAATAACTGAAAGCTTCCGGCGCTTTATTTCAGAACAAAAGGAATCGAATGAGCAATATTTTGGCATTTACGTCTGGCTAGTCATTTGGAGGGTTTATAAACGGAAAGCTGTGGCTAATCATGTGACCATGTGTGATCTCTGAGGTGTAGCATGAAGGCTATTGGTTGGTAGCTAAATTGTTGGGTTGCAGTTGCTCACAGTAAAATTCAAGTAAAGATTAAAGAGAAAGAAACAGTTATTATTATTATTGCACAGAATTGGTCGAGATATTTTCCCAGCTATATGTGGTTCTTGTCCAAACTGTTACCACAGAGGCACACAGGTGTATAGAATGTCTTTAGATGCCATAACATTTACCCTTCAGTTGAACTAGAAGACACAAACCTGCTCCAGCATGGCAATATGCACAATGTGAGCTCCATGAAGATCTGCTTTACATGGGTTGAAGTGGAAGTTCTTCTGCTATCGAGCTCTGACCTCAACCCTGTCAACCTTCCCGTCTGTGGGATGACCGTGAATGCTGACTGCACCCCAGGCCTCCTCACCTCACCTACATCAGTACCTGACTTTACTAACACCCTTGTGTCTAAAAAGAGCACAAATCTCCACAACTACCCTTCAAAACCTAGTGGAACATCTTCCCAGAAGAGTGGAGGTTACTATAACAGCAATACGGACTAAATGTGGAATGAGAATGTGATTACGGTTCACTTATTATTCCCTTTTTCAACTACAGTCTTTATTCCATTCAGTACACATACGTATTCTTGAGGGATTTGATGGGTGAAGAATTATTATAAAAAATAACACACCATTGGCTATTATGTATATATATATTGAACAATTTAGTCAGAATGATTAATTATTAATATATAACAATTTCCACACATCATGACTGCGTTCAGCCGTTTTATGGCAAGATATTTGTTAAATATTTTGTTCTTGTATGTAAAAATAATTTTTTGGATTGGACTCTAGTTGTGTAGTTGCGTGTGTGTTAATACATAAATAAGCGAACAAAAAAATAAAAATAAAAACATCTACTTTATTTTTATCAATGATTGAATTAATTGAGAAAAAAAAAATTATTCGTTTTTTTTTTTAATCTAATTTTTTAATAATCTTCTAAAGCCTAATAAAAAATGTTTAATATGTTTAAATGTTTTAAAAATATTTTAAAATTTTCATTTATTATTTACTTATTAGGCTTTGGAAGATAATAATAAATTAGATTTAAAAAATTAATAAATTGTTTTTTTTTTCAATTATTTTAATCATTGATAAAAATAATCACAATAATAATAATTAGAATTATCAAACAGAATTATAGAAATATTTAGTTACATTATTATTACTAGTACAACTATTATTACTACAATTTACTAAATATAATGATGATAATGAATGAGACCAAAGTGAGACTTTTCGCCATACACCTGCATGTACACCTGATACTCCAGTGTAAAAAAAAGTGAAGTGAATTGCTGATGCTTTGTGTGTTTTATAGCTGGTGGTTCAGGGCTCATGTTAAGGTGGGGCTCAGTGGGTTCATGTGAAGATTAATGACATCATAAATTTTGCCAAGAACCAGTAAACTCCAGCCTGGAGTCTAGTTGCCTCTGCCAAGCCTTTAAACACTGGCTCTAGATCAACCTTTCAACAAGATGAAAAAAACTAATTCAAAACTGATTCAAAAACAAATGTTCAGAGAAACAAAAAGAAATGTTTTGCATGGAAAGTCTCCGGCTGAAAACGTGGTCTGAAAGTATGCAAAGGAGCTTGAAATTCTTATTATAATAGTAGTGGATCCACTAAAAACCCTCTGAAATCCTATAAAATGCATTTGAAGGTAGCTAACTTCTGATCAATCGAATGAACCGTCTAAGCCAGATGTTCTATAATATGCGGGTACATCCGTCTCTCCGGGTCACATGACGCATCCGAAATGTTAGCATCTCAGGAAAATCACATTAAAGCGCATATGGTCCATGACGGGGAACAGTCAGAGCGACGACAATTTAGAAGATTTATGATCCGCCTGAAATCAGGGACATCACTGAAAGTAAATGTATATTATTAGCTGATTTGCGTATCATCACATGACACATTAAACAATAATCCCATCTGGAGATTCATTTAAATGCAAGGATTAGTGTGTGTGTATACATATCTATCTTATCAAGATACAATACAGACAGCTGAATCATTAACTATCTGGGTATAAATGAGGATCATGTGATATATTTGATATATATATATATATATATATACACAAAAATACATGTCGAGACATGGCCTAGACAAGAGTTAAAACAATGGTGATCAAGCTAATTTCATTCTACTTCCTCATTCAGCAAAACAGAGCAATTTACAGTAGTGTACTGTATACACATTACAGTATACTGTATATGGTATGCTTTTTATTTATTTTTACAAATTTCTCCCATATCGCTATCATCATTGTAAGATCGCAAAATTTTAAGTTGAACTCAGGGACTATCTGTATATATTCTTACCTACATTACACAACCACAAAGTTGACAGGTTCATGCACACTGGATTTGACATGAAGAACTCATCCAGTACATCTAGTATGTTCTTCACGTTGGAGAAATTGATAGATTTAAACATGTATGGACACCAAAATTGCTTTAACTCACTCTTGGAAAAATGTGCTTTGCCCAAAGAATAAATATTTAAGTCAAAATTTTTCTTTCTACCCAAAAAGTAGCTAATCAAGCAACACATTTTGTCAGGAAATTGGTAACTTTGAGAAAGCGTACTCTATTGCTATATAACTATTGCTTGGCTGAATCCAATTTGGGTAGAAGAATATATAAAAAAGCTAAAGGGGCCCAAGCATTTATTGTATTAGATTAAGCTCCTTGAACTAAAGCATTTAAAATGTCCAAACTTCAGTAACTTGGGTTGGCAAGAATTCCATTTTACACTGGACATAAAAAAAACACCTCAGCGAATTGACTATGGTGCAAAAGAAGGAAAATTGTAGCTGAAACATTTCTTCTAATAAATCTCTGAGGTGATGCTTCTTAAATGAAAAGCTTTTGTTTTGTCCAAAATGGCAAAATGTAAAAGATTTTGTAGCTAAATTATTTCATTTATTTGCATTGGATACAAGAGGCGTGTCCTGAAAGTCACATAGAATACAGACTAACATGGCAGAGGTAGAGCTGCGTCTTCCTGGAGACACAACAGGAAAAGGTATTATATAATTTCTTTTTGCACATAATCAGATGATTTTTTCCATTGAATCGTTTAGCATTGAATCACAATGTGTAGAATCAAACCGAAATGAACTCACGCTGCATCGTAATATTGGTGAATCGTATCACATCGCATTGGCAGCTGCTTCATATGTATCTTTATTGTATTGTAGGCTATGTATTGAGATGTGAATCACATCACCATCAGTTATGGAGATCCCTACTCACTACATTTGGTGCGAAAGAAGGGAAATTGTGACTAAAATATTCCTTTAAATAATGAGGTACAATCACACATTCTGTTAGCCAAAGCTCCCTGGATTTAGCAAAAGGAAAATGAAGCTCCAGACAAAACAAATCGCGCAAGTCACTAACCTCAGACAGAATCAGACTCCAATTCTTCCGGATTGATCCATTAGCATATTCTTTTTAAACCACACTCATCTTTCCCTACAGGCATGAAAGAGGCCACTCTTTATGACAAGATCATAATATAATGAAGGTACTAAGTGTGTAACAGCTTCAACACTCAAAGCTTTAAAGGCTGCAACTGAAATAAACAGCGAGCGTGTCGTGGTCAGATGCCAAATAGCACGAGCACAAGTCTGGCGGTCAATGAATCATCGACTGGTCGAAATTCCCATCAGCAGCCTTGTTCCTGTAGATAATACAGATCTCCTGTTCACATCCAGTGCATCTGCTTTAGAGCATCAGTTTACTGGATTAGTCAAACCAGTTCTCCACCATCCTCAGGAACAAAGAGATCTCGAAAACTCATCTTAAATTAAAAAAGAAATAAACCTTAACCCATATTTTATGAACTTATTTGCTTTTGTTAACAATACTACTACTACTACTAATACTACTACTACTACTACTACTACTAATAATAATAATAATAATAATAATAATAATACTACTACTACTAATAATAATAATACTCATACTACTACTACTAATACTACCAATAATTATAAAATCAGCTCCATGTGGCCTGAAGGAAAGAGATGAGGTGTATTATGAGCAAAAGATGAGAACAGAATGTCTAGATCATTTCTCATGCTAATGATGAATGAATTGTGTGCTGGATCGAGTTCTTTATCAGCGTCCTTTGTTAAGTTGAATCGACATGGTGACTGTAACCAACAAACAGATCTTCAGCAGCTGAGAGAAATGAGTGGTGAAACTGAAAACAGTTTTGTGTAACTACAGGTTCAATAATGTCTGTATGCACTTAGTGAAAGTTAATTAATTTTTACGCAAGTGTCTGAAATGGAACATCTGGGAGAGTTCGGTTGTTGTGATTGTAACATGGTGTTTCGCTCTCTGGGCCTTTTGGACAAACACAAGTCCCGGTTTTGTATAGGAAGTTCCATCGGAGACCCGACAGTGCTGAGGCGAGGACAGGAGGAAATCTCAAAGGCTGAAAAGTTGGATCAGGGGGCATTACGCCCCAGAAAGACAAAGACTCCTGATCTAATTCATGTAAGTAAATCTGATAGTATTTCAGAAAGTGCCTGATTGTGAAAGTTACACAGACCAATTTATATTGTTCATTAATGAAATCATTAATAAATCTTATTGTTTAATTACTATTATTTCATGAATATTTTGGAGTAGCTAACCCTAACCGATTGCACTATCAAGATCCTAGTGATGGGAATTGTACCTCTTTTCACCGAGTCACATTGTACAACTCGGATCGACAACAGGAGCCGACTCCCAAAACAACTCTTCCAATGTTTGCGATATTTTAATTGATGGTTGCTCTTTGCTCAACTGTGCTGAAGTTTACTGTCTAAGCAACACAATACTTTGCCTTTGAATGTATCAAATTTAAGCAAATGTTTAAGGGTTTACCAGTTTGCAAGTTTGCAAATCTGCATACCTTCAGCATTCCAAACATCCTGTTATTGTGTCTGACCTTCATGTCCTTATAAAACCCATATGATCAATAACACGCTTGGATCTTAAGATGCGAACATCTGTGTAATTCTCCAGTCTGATTAGAATGAATGTATTGATTCATTTACCAAAACAGAAGCATTGTAAAGTGCTGAGACTAAATCTATTACCTTTATTTGGGTGTCTGCAGTTGAGAGAGCAGAGAGAAAAACTTCTAAGGCAGACTGACAGACGAGAGACCCACAGAGAGCCCAGTGTGACTGACTGTCTGGCTTTTAACCAGCTCGCTTGTGAGGTGCGAGTCGTCTTCTTGGAGTTCAATATAAATAGAAAAATTTACTGTTTATTAATGAGCATTTTAGTGTCTACAGAGTCTGTCAGATCACGTTCGATTTTTTTTTTTATGAATCCCACATTTCAGTTTCATAAGCTCAGGGTGTCTGTTGAAGAGAGTCTCCCCAGAAGACACAAAGAGGTCAGTTTTTGAATGTGTTCCACTCAATTTGTAGTTGATATGGAAATTTGAAAATACAACCAGTAGTGGGTTGATTCCTTCTGTGTACATTTGAAAAAAAATAAAAATTCTTTTAATAAAAAAGGTTCTGGTTGTATGGGATTTTACAACCATGATGCTCCACAGAGCGCCACACAGATATCATTTCAGCTGGTCCACAATATACAGTACAGATCAAAAGTTTGGACACACCTTCTCACTCAATGAGTTTTCTTTATTTTCATGACTATGAAAATTGTAGAGTCACACTGAAGGCATCAAGGGCTATTTGAGCAAGAAGGAGAGTGATGGGATGCTGCGCGAGATGACCTGGCCTCCACAGCCACCGGACCTGAACCCAATCGAGATGGTTTAGGGGTGAGCTGGACCGCAGAGTGAAGGCAAAAGGGCCAACAAGTGCCAAGCATCTCTCGGGGAACTCCTTCAAGACTGTTGGAAGACCATTTCAGGTGACTACCTCTTGAAGCTCATCAAGAGAATGCCAAGAGTGTGCAAAGCAGTAATCAAAGCAAAAGGTGGCGACTTTGAAGAACCTACAATATGACATTTTTTAGTTGTTTCACACTTTTTTGTTATGTATCTAATTCCATATATAATTCCACATGTGTTCATTCAAGTGTGAACCTACAATTTTCATAGTCATGAAAATAAAGAAAACTCTTTGAATGAGAAGGTGTGTCCAAACCTTTGGTCTGTACTGTATATATAAAATTATTTTTTTTTATTAAGGCATATTTCATGTATTTTATTCCACTGCCATTATTTTCAATTACTATAAAGATAGTACGCACAAAACAAGGCTGGAAACGTGTACGGCACTTTACACACAACGTTCGTGATTTATCAAAAATAAATAAAAAAAATAAATAAATATTGAAGGGATAATGTGGCCACCTGGTACCACACGGAAACACAGAAGGCGAGAACGGGAATTGGCGACACATTTATAAATTGAATACGTTTATAAATGAGACCCCAGAGCGGTCCAGAATTTAGCGGGCGGTGCGTCAGTAATAATGGTCCGTGGGTAAACACACTGCTCCATGTGTAGTTAAATGGACTAAATAATTTGCCTCTATGCTTTTTTATATCAGTATTATTTGAATTATTTGAGAAATCATTTTAGCTATATATATGTTTGTGTGTGTGTGTGTGTGTGTGTGTGTGTGTGTGTGTGTGTGTGTGTGTGTTTGTAGGTTTTTTGATACTAATTAGACTTTCCATATAAAAAGAAAATATATGACCGACTCAAATGGAGATAGACTGATGTTCTATCAGGTTGTACATCAGGCAGGATTTATAAGGTCAGGAAACGGACAAGATGCTTTTTTTAAGAGCAAAGTAGGTCAGAATCATGAATGCTTCACACACACATAATCCAGTATATCAGAAATGGTGCTGAGTAATGAAAGATTGATATTTTTAGAGAATTAAACTCTCGGTGTAAACTCTGCCTGTCTCTGGAAACGGCCCAAACAATACATTAACTGCAAAACGACTACATTTCCATTTATTTATCCAATCCATCCAAAGCGATGCAACATCCAGCGAAGCTCAATGAGCTAAACATGTCTGAGATAGGAAGGATTTGAACTCATGACCTACTCAAAGAATCTTCGACGTAATCAGAGATTATCATCGAGAATTTAACTGAACCCTTTTTCTGGTCTATCATCCTATAAATTCCTGCGAATAAATGATGAATGTTGGGATTGCCCTTAAGCACTACTTAAACTTTTATGTTCGGCACAGTCTTAATTTTGCACAAGCCCCGCCTACAGACTCAGACAACCACAGACATAAACACTCCATGGAAACCTGAGGGGAAGTAAATTCTATAAAAAGGACAGATTTTGTTTGCTTCTCTGGCTTATAAGCAGCTGTTGTTTATGTTGATTTATTGTGTCTAGAGTTTGTCTACAGACTACACCACTGCTGAAAAACACCCCCGATATAAACCATGACAGAAATTCTAATGGTTTTAACCACAGATAGCTTTACAAACCATCAGCTGTGACCAGTAAAACAAATAAGTTTTTTGTTTTTTATTACATAGTGTATCTTTAAATCGTTCTCATCCAAGCAAAAAAAAAAAACTATTGAAAAAATATCTTGTAAATGCTTAATATTGTCCTACTGGAGTACTGATGGTGCCCTACTGGTGTACAGTACATACTGTGGCTACTTGGTCCGTACCGAAAACATGATTTGCGAAAACGTAGCTTTTGCTCTGCGCGTGCATGAATTTACTGTCACTTCCTGTCATCGCCAATGTTTTTACAACAGTTTTGCGATAAGGATTTTTTATTTATTTATGTACAGCTTAAGTACATAGCCTAGCTATAGAAAAATAAATATTAAACATTTATTACATTTACACACAGATATACACATCTGGGGAAAGATGGCAGTATAGAAAGGCATTGGCCCTTGGATACAAAGGGCGTTAGTTCAAATCCCAGCCACACCAAGCTGCCACTCCTGTCCTGGGCACATAATCAAAACCACATAGTTGCTCAACGCTGCTCAGGTGTAATGCAAGTCGTAAATGTCGTACGAATGTAAGCTATTTAATAAAATTTCATTTTATTTGATCAATTTTATTTGTGCCAATTTAATCTATTACTCAAATTCATCAATTTAATTTAATTTTATAAAATATTTTAACAAATAAAAGTGTATTTTTATTAACAGAATTATTAGCAAAGCACTATGTTTTATGCGTATTACAAAAACTGGAAACTGGCGTACATCGGTTCCGACACACTTTAGACAGGAAGTAGGCGCATTTGCGCAGTACAAATCGTGTTTCTGGTACGGTTCGAGCGGCCACGCATACCTAAACATGATCTATCGCTTACCAAAGGTGCTCCACTTTGTGACACATTAATAGATATATTGTATATTGTATATAAGATGGTGGTAGCTAAGTAGTTAAGGTTATGAGGTTAAATCCCAGCACCACCAAGATGCTACTGTTGGGCCCTTGAGCAGGGTTGACCCTTAACTGCTAAGTCGTAAGTCGCTCTATGGGGGTGTCTGCCAAAATGCCATAAATGTAACTAACAAACATTAATGCATAATGCAACCAAAGTAACGGTTCTCTGTAGGATATCTCCAGATATGTAGTTACTCGAGTTCTTGAATTCTCTGTGGAAATGCAAATCTATTACTTTCCAAAGGAGCGCTACTGGTCCTTGATAGTATTAAACACACTAATAAATATGCAGGGATTTAAGGTTGCAATAAAAGGCAACAAATGAACAATAGAGGATCATACCATCAGAAATTTTCTTTGCAATGTGGTAGATAAACCACACACTTCATCTCTTCAGAACATCTTTCCAGGCCATATCCAAATCCTACAGTGTCATTGGAGTCTGAAAAAAGTCTTTCAGTGTGTGTGTGTGTGTTTGTGTGTGTGTGTGTGTGTGTGTGTGTGTGTGTTACAAATCCTTTAAAACAAACCCTTTTTTGAGTGTGTCTCCTGAAGCTGCACCAACACCAATTACAGGGACAGGGTCTAAAAATAGAGCCGGCTCTTCACAAGAACACCTGACAAGATTCTCTCTCTTTCTCACACACACTCACACACACTCACACACACACACACACTGCATACACGCACACACACACACACACACACACACACACACACTGCATACACGCACACAAAGCGCAGCACTACAGCCTCTGGATCTGCAGAGCCGATAGCCCTTTTTTTTGTTGCAATAATTACATTCAGTGTGGAGTGAAGATGATGATGTAGAGTATATGAGAACCAGAAGCTCAAGCAAAGACACAGGAGACACACCCACCCACACACACACACACACACACACACACACACACACACACACACACACACACACTGCATACACTGCATACACTCACACAAAGCGCAGCAATACAGCCTCTGGATCTGCAGAGCCGATAGCCCTTTTTTTGTTGCAATAATTACATTCAGTGAGGAGTGAAGATGATGATGTAGAGTATATGAGAACC
This sequence comes from Silurus asotus, assembly GCA_024362625.1. Classification (NCBI taxonomy): domain Eukaryota; kingdom Metazoa; phylum Chordata; class Actinopteri; order Siluriformes; family Siluridae; genus Silurus; species Silurus asotus. The sequence continues at coordinate 7,431,449 of MU551577.1, forward strand.
AGGAGCTTAAGCAGAGATACAGGAGACACACCCACCCACACACACACACACACACACTTTTTATTAGTGTTAGGCCTGTGTCAAGATTTTATCAGACCCCTAAATTGAACCGATCGCAGCCTGGCTGTAAAACAGTCCGAATTTGCTAATGGCGTGTTTGCCGCGTGCGATTAGATCAGACTCCTGGAGAGAGCCAGCAGCGAGTGTGTGCAGGACTGGCAATGCTAGGCTAACACCACTGCATCTTCACCAGAGCTTTGGAGCAGGTCACATGCTTTTACATGACATAGATAGAGCTACACAAGGCATCAAAAATTATCATTAGGGAATTAACACCTATACAAATACCGCGTATATATAAACACACACACACACACACACACACACACACACACACACACACACACACACACACAAAAAGAATGACATGTACACACCTCAAAAACTGACAAGATCTAATGTGGTTGTTAAATGCACAAATTACCAGACAGACAATCACACACAGAAGGCAAGCGCAGGTGTGCTCGATTTCTTTTTCTCTCTCTCTCTCTCTCTCTCTCTCTCACACACACACACACACACACACACACACACACACACACACACAGAGAAACAGGGAATAAGTACAATACCTGAGGTTTAACGCATTCCTGAGGAGGAGCCAGAACAAGATGAGAGCGGAGGAGAGAAGAAGAGAATTACGGTTATAGGGAGGAGAGAGAGCGTTATTCAGCACACACACAAACACACACACGGATGCTGGAAGGCACTTTGCAAGTCATACTACGGCATGAGGCAAGGGACATACTGCTCAGTAAGGCTTGGTTACCTTTGTCAGATGTGGGGGAATGGGGACAACAGAGGGGGGGCGTGCACACACACACACATATATATATATATATATACATATATACACACACACACACACACACACACACACACACACACACAGCCATAGAAAAAACAACAACAAACCAGGCTGAGTTAAACCCATAATCGAAACAGGCGTGGGAGTTTTAGGTAGCATGAAGCTGAAATAAATTACCCAGAAATACAGTCTGGAAACGTTGCCACTACGCTGCTTGCTACAGATCCTGAACAATCGAGCCTGATTGATTCTCGGAGGGAACGGAGGAACACAAGGCACTAAGTGTGAGCTGGCTAGCATGTTCCTCTCCAAACCCCGATGCGCCTCTCGATCGAATAACGAACGCATTCAGCTCAGATCCGCCGCCATTTGCGTTATTTCACCAATTGAAGCTGATTGGTCGGAAAGGACGCGGCGATATACAGGGTTCACAGTAACATCTGCACGTGTTGGAAACAAGATATGGGACCAAGGGTAAATCGTTGTGATGCGAGGATTGCTCCGAAAACAGCAGTAATGGAGCGTCTCTTTTTGAAGATCTCTTGAAAAAAATCTGGTCAAAACGGTCATTCTTTATAGAGCTAGCTTGGGGGGAAAAAAAACGTTTCCTTTTCCTTGTGGTACCAGGTTAGGCGGAAAGTTAAGACTCAGGGTTACTGTTTGGAAGGTCAGGTGTTCAAGCCCCAGTTTCACCATGCTGCTACTGTTGGGCCCCTGAGCAAGGCCCTTAACCCTGTGTGAGCCAGAGGCGCTGTATCATGGCTAACCCTGTGCTCTGACCTCAGCTTCCTAACATTGCTAAGATATTCAGATATAAAGAAATAATTCACTGGGGTGTAAAAATATTGGTCTACCACAGAGTTCCCCAAACTACAGCCTGAACTCTCTAAACAATGCCAGAGAAATATTTAAAATATTTAATTTTGAATACATATCTACATATACATATCTCTTTTAATTAGCATAGCCTGAATATTTTTTTGATTCTCCAACCAACCGAAAGAATGGTACATTAAACATGTTATAACATGATAAATACTTTTAAAATTTCCGCAATGATACTGGTAGTCGCTCCGGCCCATGTAATTTTCTGTTATAGACTCACCCTGGCACTTATTATGTAGTAAGCTTTGTGAAGTAATAACTAAAGGTCCTACAGTAGTGTCTGAATATCAAATCCCAGCACTACCAGAATAATAATGTTGAACCCTTAGGCACAGGTCTTGGACTGGAATTAGCTTTGCTTGTGTACAGCTTCGGATAAAAGCATCTACCAATTGACAAAAGCATTAAAACCTAATGATTCCAGAAGGTTCTGTAGCAATAAACCACTTGTGCAGTGGTACTTTGTTTTTAGTGCTGAAAAGGAGTCATTGGATTTAGCTTGAAATTCCCTGGCCAGTCATAAAGTCAAAAGATTTTCAAAAACTACAAATTCATGGCTCTGCTAAAAACATGTATTTGTTTGGAGTGTGAGATTTGGTTGTAAACACGCCTTTACTCTGCCATTATCTTCCCACAGATGTTTCAAAACAGGGAGCGGTTCGGGTCAAAACGTGTTGGTGTCATGAGAAAGTTGGTCTCCTGGTTTCCGATGTGAGACTAGAGCTGAAGGACGTGAGGAGTTTTCCTGTGTATGGAGCAATGTCTTCTCAGATAAGTAAAGGAGCATTGGTGCTTTTCCTTTGGGAACGGTAGGAATTTGGGAAACTGAATAAGGGGAGTTGGGGGAAAAAAATAAATAAAGGAATGTGCCTAAAGCGGTTCCCATTTCAGATGTGCATACCACAACTGCAGGAAACCGCTAAAAAACAACATGACCTGTAAGCAACAATTGTGTAAGCACAATAAAGCGTGGCCTAGCTGCAACATTTCTCCTGCAATCTTCAGTGTGGTCCAGTGGACAATACTCAAGCTTTTAACCAAGTTCAACCAAAATGTGAGTTCATTCAGTTTCTGTGTTCACTAATATTCAATGGGTTTGTACTTTTTTATGGGCATGAACCATCTTGGAGGACAACAGCTTGGAATTTCTTGGAGTTTTTTTAAGTAAATTCCAAATTACAGATGTTAAATGATTTATAAATGTTTTGTTTTATTATTAATATTAATATTTTTACATCAAAACTGATTGAAATTAGGAAAACTGTTGAATTTCTACCCTGCACATCCATGCACACAGCAGACTTCCTGCAGGGCTATTAAGGCCACGCCCCCTACATACACTGTGCATACCTACATGACATAACACACATCATTTCCTAAATTCTGCACACGTAATAATGTAAAAAAAAAAAAAAAAACTCCATCTTGGCAAGGATTCGGGCAAATTTCATAAATATACATACATTTATGTTTAAAAATTCCTTGTGCTGTTTGTAAGCTATTGCACAACAAAATTTACTAACAATTGAATGTAATTAAAAAAAATCTGTATTAGTTTGCATGTATGTCAGTTTAAGACCAAACAAATGTTAATATTTATGTTTGTATATGATGCAGTTTACATGCAAATTTCCTTAAATTTCTAATAACTTCCAATGAATTACTGGTAATTTTTCCAACTTGGAACATTATTGCGCTATGCATCATACCTTACTAACGAAGGCTACCTTGCATAAAGCCGTAGCATTATCTCATTTAGTTTTAGTCTTCAAAATGGTTAGTGGCAAGTTACAAGCACAATTCACATAAGGAATTTCAGAGGGAATCCGCCTTCCAATTGGGAATTCTGTCTACCTAGAAAGTTTCTGTTCCAACTGGTCAGCAATGATGTTCTTGCTTCATCCTTTACCTTTGCATAAATAGTTTAGAAACCTTCTTAACTCTCAATACCTCCACTAAATCCCAAATGCTGGTTGTGAAGAGAATGTGTTATGGAGCTTTGCTACCTACAGAGGATTAATCAACATGGAAGGCTTCTTCCCTGCAATCCCTATCTATATTCCCTACACCAAGCTGAAGCTTAGTGATGTGCACACATTGCCACACCAATTATCACACACACACACACACACACACACACACACACACACACACACACACACACACATGGCAGCAGCACAGTGCACCACACGTGAACAAGCCACACAGAACACAGTGGGAACTGAGAGGAGAAACTGCTGCCACCGACACTCTTTAGCCAACACAACCTGAACCTACTGAGTACAGACAGACACAACAACAGCTACGACTCCTACAGAGAGCGAATACAAAAGCTAGCATGTCACACGTGTAAAAGGTCATGAAACATAAAAGAAACAGCTTACGACACGACAAACAACTAGCACTTGGGGCTAACACAAAATGTTAGCAAAACGTGTTAAATTAAGCTGTGAAAGTTTATAAATGTAATAAAATTGAAGTAATGGAAATTGGAAAAACTTAGGATGCTAATGGTAACTCTGGGATTTGACACCACAGGAAAGATGAAATCACAATAGAGCGGTACAATGAAGAGGACAAAACCGAGATCAGAGTTTTAGCTGCAGCAAGCTTAGCTGAGTAGCTACATCATGACTAGAATGAACCATGAACAATAAAACTAAAACATTCAAGTGTGTTTTTATTTATTTCCGTTTATTATTTAATTTTTATTTATTTTTAAAGTCTAAGAATAGAAATTTAGAAAAATGTATTTTAGTTTTATTTTTTATTTTGCTTGAACTCAAGTTAAAAACTTTAAAGCTAGCCTGCTACCAAAAAATCTAACACTTCAACAAAACAGACGACGTCAAATTGATCCTGAAATCATTCCTAATTCCTTGAAGAGCCATTTCATTCCCAAATGGACGCAGTCGACCCGTGTGACAAAAAAACCTTCAACCTCATTTGGATTTTCGAGGCGTGACTAACTCAGAAAATCTGTTATCTCAGCCAAATAACTGGCTAAATGTTATTGGGTAACAATGGAAATACATTTTATAATGCGATTATTACCGTGTAGGTATATTCCTGACAGATTTCCTGTCTTTCTACATTTACTTGTACATTTCCTCACAGCAGAATGCTAATTACCAGCTAAAACACCAAGTCAATGTTTGTATTCCAAAAATGTGATAAACCTTAAAATAGTGACTTGAACTGGTAATATAATTTTATTTAGTTATTACCAGTCATTTTTACAGTATATTTACTAATTCTGAGGATATTTTGTCTCAAGAATTAAACATACGGTGCCAAATTCCTCCTAAAACCGTTCCTGAACTACTCTAATTCGTAAATGAACACATCTTCCCCGTGCTTGCCAAAAAGTGTTGGATCCAATTTGAGTTTTTGAGGGATAATCTGTTGCCTCAGGCAAGTATCTGACTAAACGGCGTTGACTAAAAGCATTTTATCATACGAATGCTATTATTTCTCCTCATGTTTCTGTCAGACTTCCCGTCTTATCGATTTCTAAGCTAAGAGTTCTGCCCAATATATTTCTAAATCACTAACATTCTAGTGAATGAATGTTACATGTTAGCATGTTAGAAAGATGGAAAATTTATATTATTATTATTGTTATATTAATATAGAAATGTAATGAGCCTGGGCTAGTTTTTTTTTTTTATCTAAACCTTAAGCTTGCTTGTAAATACGTAGCTAGCAACGCCAGCTTTTCGTTTTTTAATATACCTGCTGTTCAGGCGTTTTATTCAGAAAATCTGAAAAGTACACAACTGGCCTGGGCTTGCCAGAAAATAAGGAATGGCGTAAGATCTCATCTCAACAGTTCAACAGATAAACTACACGGTTAAGTTGCCGCGTCAGCACTTTTTTTTTTTGGTAAATACGGTTGGGCAAACATATATATATATATATATAAGATGGAGGCTAATAGTTACACAAGAAAGCAATTAAAAACTGATATCCATAGATAGTAGCACAAAAACACATCACAATCTCCACAGGAAGCAATCACACACACACAGTGTATAAAGTTGTACAGTACTCACTGTGTGGTATCCGCGTGTTATGGCTGGCTTGCCCGCTTGGTACGGCTCCACCGTGTCGATGATGGTCTGCCTTTCACCCTTCTGGTTGATTTTGCGGAATCTCCTCCTGGACTGACGATGCGAAGCCTGGCGCTGAAAATACTCCTCATTCTCATCCATATAGTCCACCTGCCACAGGAACAGAGCGAGACGAGTGATTCTCTTGCTCTCTCCTCCCCTGTCTTTCCCCCTCCCATCCCCATCTCTTGCACTGCGTAAAAATAGCAGTGGGTGTGTGAGCCTGTCTGTAAGAGTGTGTGTGTATACATGTGTGTGCTAAGCCTCAAAGTCTACATCAAATACTGAAGAAAAAAAGAAAAAAAAACAGGGAGGGTGCCATCTATCCTTCTTGAAGTGCAAGTGAACCGGACATGTGCGTACAGGTCAAAGGTCAGTGTGTCATGTGTGCTAAGCCTCTTCCGTATCGTTATTCGACTCCTGTATGAAATATCTGCATCACATGTGGAGTAAATGCACAGCGTTTTTTCTTTCTTTTGCAATAGACCTTGCTTTTAGGTGTATCAGGAGAGCACGATTTAGAGATTTCGATGCAGGAAGTGCTAACCGGAGTGACCTAACTCCACACTCTGAGGGAAATGAGATTAATACATTTGTCTCAATCTCCATCTCCATCTCCATCTCCTGCTCTCTCTCTCTCTCTCTCTCTCACACACACACTCCTCTTCATCTGTACTTTCACTGCAGCCTCCCGTTTCACACTCCCTCCACCGTTGGGATTACACATCAAATCTCTCGCTACCTTACCAACTGCTGCTATGGCAACGCCGCCGAGCGCCGAGCAGTGGGAATATATTGAACGCAAGTGAGTGCAGTGTCCATATCCTGCATGGGATCATAATTACAGAGCCACGACGGCCAATAATAACACACTAGGCGCTCCTCGAGTACCAAACACGGCTGAAGGGAACGTCGCGTCAACTCGGAGATTAGCGAATCTGGATGTAACCATGCGCACGTGCCCAGTCTGGAGCCGAATGAATAAAAGCAGATAACAACGTGCTTGGCTGCATTGCATCGGTAGAATTGCTCGGTAAAAACAGCATCTGTGTCTCTACAACTGTCTAATACAAACGCGTCTGTAATTCTTTTATATGAAAAATAAATAAATAATAATAATTCTCTGAACACGGCTAAACATATTTTGCATACTCTGCGTGACAACAGATGCCCACATTAGCATGAGACAAAAGCTGCTCATTCAGAATGCTTGTTAATCGCAAATACAGATTGTAGACACGCTTTATTCGTTCGTTGTTCAGATTTTCTTGCTCATCAATTGATTGGTCGAAGTGCGATTTCGGATCGTCAGGACGCAACAAATACGACAAGATGTTACATTTGATCGATAAGGAAGCAGAAGCCCCTCCCACTTTTTACTCTTACTAACATTTTTATGAGCATTTTTTTTTTTTCTTTTTTAAAGAATGCATTGTACATTTCAGGAAATAAATCTTACTAACTCAGTGCAGTATCATATCCTGATACCTTAATAACTGTGATTGTTGTATATGGATTTTCATGCTACAATTAATACTAAAAGTGCTTGGTCCCCACTTTTCTCAATGCATTATGCAATAACATTAAAAAGTAAATAATAAGAGGAAATGCACACATATATACATATATATGGAATAATAAGCCACATTTAAAGTCAGTTCCCAGTTTTTTGCATTCACAAAACAAAGTCCAATTACAATGGGAGCTGTTTGACCTCTAGAGCCAACAGTAAATGCATACCTTTAGTTGAAAAAGTATGCAGACCCCTGAACAATTAATATTACGATGGACAGTTTTTAAAAGGTGATACTGGATTTATGTTGGGAAATGTTTTAAAGAACTGAACTACTTTGCTAAAAGTCTGTAAAAACAATTATTACAAATGCATAATTTAGGAAAAGGGTTCAGAATAACATCCGTGTGTTTGGATCTGGCAGTGAGGGGCACAACAACTGGATCAATAATCAGAAAGCTGAAGCTGCATCACGCCACCCAGGCACTGCCAAGAAACGGCCGCCCCTCAAATCTCAGACAAGAAGGAGGCTGGTGAGAGAAGCCACAGAGAGGCCAACAATCACTTTGAAGGATCGTGAGAGTTCAGTGTCTGGGAAAGGGGTAATGGTGCACCAGTCAACCATATCAAGAGCACCGCGTAACACTGGTGGCAGGAAAAAAGCCAATACTGAAAAAAGCATAATCTAAAAGCACATATGGAGTTTGAGAAGAAGCGTGAAAGTGAACCCAGCTGTGATGTGGGAAAAGGTTTTGTGGGCAGATGAATAGAGAGAAGGACCGAGCTTCTGAGCCAAAACGCAAAGCATTAGGTGTGGCGCAAAACCTAAAGCTTTCCATACCTCAAGAGACCTACAATAATAGCCATCCCTACAATAAAACATGGTGGTGACGACACCATGCTGTGGGGATGCTTCTCATCAAAAGAGACAAGTAACTGTGTTAGAAATGATGTGGACGGTCTGTTAAAAAACTGAAAGCAAATTTCCAGAGAGACAAAGAAGTGGCCGAGTCAATTTAGTGATCCCAGTCACAATCTGTGTAGAAATGCGAAAATCCACAGACCCTGACTAATCCGAATAACCTACAAAAAAACCTGCCCTGAAGAATAGATAAAAATGTACTTCGGCACTATTTCCAAAGTGAACACACGCTGTATGTATCCCAAAAGATCTCTTTAAAGCTGCTACTGCAGCAAAAGGGTTCATCTCCTAAATATTGTGTATTGTGATTGTACACTTGTGCAAGCAAATTATTCAATATAATGAACACAGAATACTGTAGATCAGTGTTGTCAGGACTCACCACGATCATTTCGGACGGCTCCAGAACGATACACTCGCATCCGCGACGTAAGCTCCCGGCGGAACGCTTTCCAAAACTGGAGAAAGAAAAACAGTGATGTGGAGATTAAAACCAATAAGTGAAGCCTGTGTTAATTACTGTGAGAGTTCCTGTGGAAAAGAAAGTGGTCATAGTCTCCAAACAACCTTCAACACATGAATCCATACATACAAACACATATCACACACACATGAGTTGTACATTATAGTGTTCCTGATCTTCCCTGAAAGATTCCACTGACCCCGAGACTGGAAAAGTCCACCAGCCGACATCGCAGTTCATGAATGGAGTACAGTGCTGCACACAGGGTGCATGCAAGAGACGCTATAGAAAACAGCGTGGTGGAAATAAGGAGCGAAGCCGCAAATACAGGGCGTGGTAAACCTACACGCACTCACCAACACCCTAATGTAGTATAATACGTCGTCTGTAAAGCTAATTATACCGCGCCGCTGCCCAATTCTCTAATTCGAAGGTGTGGATGGAATTTCTATAAAAGCAGCCTTGAAAGATCAGTAGCTTATGTACATATTTATATCATACTATATTAGATTTTTTATAATAATATAGAATAACTGATTGTATGTGATAATTATAACACTATGACACTTTCTATAGGAACAGCACATCACCATGGATATGAATGGAAGGCACTTGATTAATAAACGAATACAGAAATCAATAAAAGCATTAAATTTCGCAGAGATTTTCTAAAAGTCGATGTTTAGCATAAAGAGTCTTCCGTGGCAGCGCTTTGTAACAATCAGTAGCTTTACATTAGGTTTTCATTTAGGGTGTCATTTATATACAATGAATGAAAAAAATATTGTAAAATAAATTATAAGCCTTTTTTTTAAACATGTGTAATAATTTTTTATACTCTTATGGGCTTGTCAAAATAATACAAACTGTAGTATATCTTTAGTGACCTTGGTTTGACCTTTTCTATGGTGGATAAAATGATGTTTTTAATATTGTATGTGTATTAATAATAGTGTAAACATTTATCATCCGTATGTTTGATTTGGCACATGTTTTTACGCCCCTCCTAACACAACCAGCCCCATTTATCCGGGATTGGGACCGGCACAAAAAGTGCACTAGATTGTGCAATGTCTGGGGTTGGTTTTCTGACCGGGGATCGAACCCGGGCCGCAGCGCTGAGAGCGCCGCATCCGAACCACTAGACCACCAGGGAACCTCTAGTAGGTCGTAGATGACATGCTTAATTTAGTCTTAGTATAATACTGAATAAGGTGGTGTCCATTTGACCCCGAGTCAAGACTTGTTTCAGCAAATCAAATGTGAACTTGACTCGTTTAGTTTTTCTCGAGGACATGTCTCCAGTATTTTCTCAAGTATTAATATCAGGTGGAAAAAAAGCAAGGGTTTGTATACTGCATATTTGGTGTGGTATAAGTGGTATAAAACTTCAGCTCATGCTTTTATTGGAAAATAATCCACTTTCTGGGTTTAACAGTCATGTTGGCATCACATGAATCGTTTTCTAATACCAGTGTTTAATTCCTTAATAACTACACACTTCTTTTCAGTCTTTGGCTGTGTGTAAGAATTTGTATTGAAGTCACAGAAATGTTAGTAACAGTTGACATAATTTTTTTTTTTGTTAATTACCGGTTTTGCTTTCTGGTATAAGCAACAACAATGCTGGCACTGCGCTTTTCTTTTACAGAGAGAAAAAAGCTGACGAAGAGCACTAAAGTCCAGAGCTCTCAAACACACACACACACACACACACACACACACACACACACACACACACACACACACACACACACACACACACATTCAGTGGGGGTGAATTGCAAACTCAACCCATAGTGCTAACGCAACCAAATTCTTTACTGACCAATGGGGGTCTTTATCTCAACTAATATAGGCTTTAATAGAGCAGAAATTTATAGGCAAATAATAACCTTGGAAAGTGTTTGCATTAGCGAAAAAAACTAAACAAATAAAAAATGTGAATCTACATTTAATGTAAATTTTTTTACAGTAACAATAAATAACCCAAAAGTCGATCATTTTTTAAAGCGTTTTTCTTCATTTCCAATTATGGCATTTGGAACACGTCCTTATGCAGATCCACTTACACTGATCTCATTTACACAACTTTTGTTGTAGTTGAAGGTCAAGAGCTTTGCTCAAAGACCCAACAATGGCATATTAGTGGTCCTGGGTTCCGAACTCACGACCTTCAAATCAGAAAGGCAGCATTTTAACCAGTGAGATGCCACTAGTTTATAACCAATTCAGGTTCTTGGTCTTTTTTCTTTCGTTCTCCATCACATACTGTATTATGAAGAAAGAAACACATTTCTAACTGACCCTCAATAACAAGTTTGTAGTAAGCAAATATTAAAAACTAAACAAAAATAATAATAATAACCCGCCACCCCCACCAAAAAAATATAAAAGGTGTATTGCATTAATTTGATTTAGAAAATATTTTATATATTATTTAACCAAGCAAGCATTTTATTAAAAATTGTAAAAATTCACAAATGCTAATAATAATAAACTGAGTTAATGGAAAAAAAATGATAAACAATATTATGTTTTGCGTTCCTTCCCCATAACCGTACCGAGATTGTCCCGAAATGAATTTACACCCCTAACGACTATACAACCTTGTGATCAACAATGTCAACAACAGCAGCATTATGAGGTCCTTCACTAATAATACACAATAAGAGCTCGAGGATTGTCCTTGATGAGATAATGAATAATTTAATAAATGATGAGTTTCTGTATGGATTTAATGCATGTGTAATAAACATTTTTAATTTGCATTATTAAATAAATTTAAGGATGCCCTCGAGGTGTCCATTCGACATTGAGTCAAGAGTCGTTTTAGCGAGTCAAATGCAGATTTGACTCGTTTTGTTTTTAGGATACACGCGACATGTCCAATGAAGCCCACCAGCCTGGCCACTTCATTCCACATTACACAACATGCAGGGGGTCTGGAATGTGAATTGGTGATGACACACACCCGTAAGCACAATCCCACCCACAGAGACACACACCCAAGTAAGGGGAATCCACCACTTCTACCATTTTATTCATACTAATTCTCTCCAGTTTAATAATCATTACAGCTCTATTATATGTAAGTAAGCGTGAGCAGTGTGAAAGTGTGGGAAGGGTTTAGTACTAAATTGTGATTCTATAATAGAGGAACGCTTCTGTTGCAACACTTCAGGGAAGAATATAGTGTGAAATTGATGGGGCTGAGCTGCAGGGCACTTTACCGCTTCATACACTGCATGCCTTTCGAGAACAACTGAAGCGCCTCCAAACTTTTATTAGCACCAGATGAAATCCACGGGCCGCCAGCGGCAGGATTACCGTGCCCCCTAACCCATCGTATATTCTACTTCCTTAAAATTAATATACACGCAGAATGTGAATGTAATACAGCGGATTCAGAACTTCCAGTTTCACAAGAAACTTTGCATTTGACTTTTCACATTTTATATAAGATTATATAATTAATTATTATTATTATTTATTTATATTTTATTTTTTTAAAGAGTTTATAATCAAGTCAATATTGTTACAATAAAACTTGTAGGCTATAAAAAGACAAATAATTAAATAAAAATCCTATTAATGTAATGACAAATGTTACAAGTTGGCGTTCTCATTAGGGGCGGGGCTAATTCGTCCTTTATTGCTGGTGCTGGCTATAAAAGGCGTCGCCACAATTTACTTACTGAATGCGTATTAAATTCCCACCAAATTCTGCACAATCGTATGTTCCAGTTTGTCCCAGTTTAAAATAAAATGAAATATAATCGAATTTACACGACGTTCGTAATCACTTAAACCTGTTACCTTTTTAGTGATGACAAGTCACTAGAAAGCTCCTTAAGGAATGAAAGCCACAATCCTGTATTCCTAGAATGCTATAGTTCCACTTGCAGGCATTTTTCTGGTGCATAAAATTCGAGTCAAAGTTCTGAGAAAAAAATCCACACAAGCGTCCAGTGTGTGCTCCATTAAATCCAGCCGAACTCACACACAGCTCTCGGAGCGATCTGTTCGGTCTACTGCCTCTGTGTGATGGGAGCCTGGGCGCACAGAACATGCATGCTTGAGTGTGTGTGTGTGTGTGTGTGTGTGTGTGTGTGTGTGTGTGTGTGTTTGTGTGTGTGTGTGTGTGTGTGTGTGTGTGTGTGTTAATGCGACCAAGCGTTAGTGATGACAGACTGGAGCCATACATTCCAGCTTGCCTATTTCTTACTGCCAGGTTGAAAGGGAGGGACTAACCTCAACTCACTCAACACTGACCTCTTCACCTCTACCACACACACACACACAGTATATATACACTACTACTCATCAGACAGAGGGACGGATTGCATCACACCAAACGATCTGTATCAACACTCAAGATTCGTAAGAAGCCACACCGGGGGTCAGATTGTGGATTTCCTTTAAAGGGAAGTAGAACGTGGACAGCAGGCGATTCTGCATTAAGTACATATAATGACGAGGAACAGGCAAGATTGAGGAAATGAAAGAAATATCAGATTACAATAGGAAACCTGCACTGCCCTTTTGGTTATTTATTGAAAGATGAAAAAAATGGAGAAGCAGGAAATATTTCAGAGAAACCAAATCATAGTTCAGAACACCAGCTTTTTATTTTTTATTTTTTTGGTGGTAAAATGTGGTCTGAATTTTAGGATGATGGCGATTTAGTGCCATTTGGATTATGAGATTTAAGTCGTTTAAATACGAGAATAAAGTCGTATCAACACGAGAATAAAGTCGTTTAAATACGAGTATAAAGTCGTTTAAATACGAGAATAAAGTCGTATCAATGCGAGTATAAAGTCGTTTAAATACGAGTATAAAGCCGTTTAAATACGAGAATAAAGTCGTATCAATGCGAGAATAACGTCGTTTAAATACGTGAATAAAGTCGTTTAAATACGAGAATAAAGTCGTTTAAATACGAGAATAAAGTCGTTTAAATACACGAATAAAGCCATAGCACTTCCAGAATAAAGCTTCGAGTGTGCCATTGTTCAACTCCTTCAGGATCGATTTCTTTGTTCATCATCCTTGTAGTCTCTCGAGAAACATCTCCTCTTCCAATAGCATGTAGATCGATATCTATGTAACCATCGATATCCTTGAAATCGACCACTGTTCACCATTACAGACTGCACAAAAGAGACGATTTCCTTAATGACTGTCTGTTATTTTATTCGGAATAAATTAAGTTTCATGCAGAACCCGCACAGTGTGCGTTTACTAATTGTAGCTCCGTGCTGATGTGCCGAAAGACGTTTCCTTATTGCTAAATTCTAACAAAGTCGGATTTAACCAAATCCTCCACATTTACTTTATGCAAAACAGCAACTCGCAATTCTGTGATTTTTCTCGTTGCTGCTTAAATCTCGTAATTTCGACTTTATTCACGTAATTTCGACTTTATTCTCGAAATATTCCGACTGTATTCTTGCATTGCTACGATTTTTTTTATTTTTACATGACACCAAAATGTCATCATAGAATTACAACAGCGAACAATATAGGAATTTAAACACCAGGTTTAATCAGGAGTGGAACAATGGTGGTTTTGTCGGTGGCTGAGCCTCAAATGCCTACGTTCAGCTCGCTTTGTTACATAACCGCTGCCGAGTGCATGTGGTACTCACAATGCAATCTCCAAAGCTCCAGTTCAAAACGTTCCTCTAATCAAACACTGTTATTCGTACTTCCGTTGTTCCACTGCGAATTAAAAGGAAGTTTTGTTTTGTTTTTTTGGGCGGAAATGCAAATTTTGGCGGCGCTTAAACCAGGCTGCTGAAACGAAACATCAGCTCGACCTGCTAATCCTCTGGTTTTTTTGTATTGTGGTGTTTTTCTCTTCGATTTCCTCCTAATGAATGCTGTCCAAGCACTTTTCCCCCTTCAACATGAAGCCGATTATTTTGAGACCCTTCTCACAGGAAGCCCTGAAAGGAAGTGTGTTCTACTGAACGTGATGCAGATAAATCCATTTGCATGTGTGAAGATTCGTACAAAGTTGTTATGTATTAATGAGCGAGGGCTGAGGAGCGGACATGGAGGTGAAAATAGCGTTCTGCTTCTGAAACGCGCATCAGATACAAATAATCACACCCTTTTTTTTTTCAAGAAAGAAAGAAAAATGTAACAATAATTAATAGAGGGAGAAAAAGAAAGAGGGTGTGAAAGGGGAGAAAAGCAGAAAGAGGAAGATCGAGTCGGAGGAAGAAGCTGAGACACTATAAGAAGATGGAGTGAAGGAAAAGGAAGCAAAAGAAAAAGGATACGGAAGAGGAAGAGGAAGTTGATGATGACAATTACAAGGACAACGAGGGGAAGATTGGAGAAAGGCAGTGAAGAAGGATGAGGAGGAGACCGAGAAAAAGGAAGGACATAGAATAGAAAGGTAAGAAAAAAAGAGGAAAAGGCAAAAAAACCTGAAAGGGAGGAAAACTAAGCAGTAGTTGAAGAAAGAGGTAGAAGATTTTATAAGAAATATAAAGACGATGAGAAAGTGGAGGAGAAATAAGAGTAGAGGAGGAGAAAAAAGAGGATAAGGAGGAAGCAGAGACACTGTAAGATGATAAGGAGGAAAAGGGAGCATAAGAAAGAAGATATGGAAGGGAAAATATTTGACAAAAATAAGGGGAAAAATGATAGAAAGGTAAGAAATACAAATACATGCTCAAATACATTTGCTTTTTTTCCACCTCTGGTTTGAAACTCAAAGCCTCTGTGATGCAACTGATTTACATGCACTGATCTTCTGGGCAGATTGTGTTACAGACCTGGATCTGGGCAGGAACATGGACTCTTTGATGAACACGGAGCCCGAGAGCAGGATGTACCAGCAGCTGCCGATGTCATCCGGACTGGAGGAGAAAGAGAAGAAGGGAGGAGTAATGATTTTGAGGAAAAATATATCAGAACAGGTTCATGATACGGAGATGACGCACTCGTAAATGCTGAACGAGACTTCGTTATTGCTTGTGAGGAAAAAAGAAAAAAAAGAAAAAATTATTGGTGAAATTTGGAATTGTGAAATTTTTTTTATCACAACATTCACCACAAAAATACCACAAAATCCCAAATGTTATATATATATTAAATAATAATTCTTCATAATTGAAGGCATCCAGTAAAAATAAATAAATAAATAAATAAATGAAGAAAAAAATACGAAACATAAAAATACTAAAACATTGCAGTCGAATACACATACAAACGTATAGTGTATTACATCCTTTCTTTCTTTTTATCCAATGCTTCCGTTCTTCTTTCTTTCTTACAATCTTTCTTTCCTTCTTTCCTTTCTTTCTTTCCCATAATTCCCTAAATCCTATTCCACATTCACTCCCTATTTGCTGTTATAATAACTTCCACTCTTCTGGGAAGACTTTACAGTGGTAAACAGAAAGGAAAGAAAGGAAAGGAAGGAAAGGAAGGAAAGAAAGAAAGGAAGAAAGAAAGAAAGAAAGAAAGAAAGAAAGAAAGACAGACAGACAGACATACAGACAGACAGACAGACAGACAGACAGACAGACAGACACACAGCCAGACAGGCAGAGAGAAAGAGAGAGAGAAAGAGAGAGAGAAAGAGAGATGAAGTGAGAGAGAAAGAGAGAAAGAAAGAGAGAGAGAGAAAAAGAAATGATAGTAATTATTAGTAATTATAGATATTAGATATAAAATGCATGCAGTTCGTATCCCTTTAACAAACGGATGTATATTTATGATCTCTTGTGATCACTGCAGCAGCAAACACAATGTCATGTTTTAAAAAAAATATCGATTTCTTTCCCAGACGTAAAAGACGACCAACGGCAGACTTTTCCCGTCGTATTCTGACGCTCACTGAGCAGCACAACCCAAACCCCAACACACAACGCCATGACTCGCATCCTCGATTAGCTTCTGCTTGAAAAAGACGTGAGGGTTTTTTCTACAGGACAAGTGAAGACATGCAGAAGGAGATAAAACCAGGAAAATCTCTTTCTCTTTCGCAAGCACGAGTATAAAACGCAATCGTGCGCGAATGTATGCGTTAAGAGAATCTGCACGCCAACACGCCGCTCTGTAGAAACGCGTCTCCTCGTTGTTTCACGTGACAGGAAGGAAAGGTGGGCTAAGCACCAAGAAGACCACAATATAGTTCCACAATAGCAGATTTCTTTTCTTCCTTCTTTCTTTCCTTCCTGCTCAAAAAGAAGTTCTTATTAGTACATTATCCATTCCTACAATACCAGATTCATCCATTCTTTCCTTCTTCCTTCCTTTTATTTTTTGTCCTTACCTTCCTTCCTGCTTTCTTTCTTTCGTCCCTTCCTTCTTTCCCTTATATTGTCCCTTGCTTTCTTCCTTCCGTCCTTCTTTCCTTTCTTCCTTCCTTAATTGTGTGCAGTATAAAACCGAACCAAACACACTGATTTTCCAGGTCGTTTCTCAATAACGATTTTCTACAGCGTTTACACGAGTCACTATTTAAATATTAATTATTATAGTAACCTAAGGGGTGATTATAGATTACAGACAGGAATAAAACTGCCATTTGGGACACGTTTCATAGCAACAACAGCAGTCTATGACCATGCAAAGCACCTTTAATGGTCACATGATCAAAACATGTCAGACGCCGGAAAACGAGCTGCAGGGACTTTTTTTTGCTCTGTAATGAAGCCGAAATGTTCTGCATCAAAGCCAACTTGAAATCGCAGCAATTGACCCCTTAACAACACACACACACACACACACAGTCTCTTCCTCTCTTTTTTTTTATCTATCTTCTACTTTATTCCTTTCCTTTTCTGGTTCCCTCGCTCCTCATCTCTCGACTCCCCTCCTCCCTGTTGCTCCGCTTCCACAGCATCGCTTTGAACCACAGGCAAAACCTGGATGCTCAATTATTAATCGGTGGCACGCAAAAAGAAATAGCACGAAAAAGAGAAAGAGAGAGAGAGAGAGAGAGAGAGAAGGAGAGAGAGAGACATCTGCATCATCAGCACAGCGCCGACTGAACTGGGTCACAGAAATATTCTTGCTTCGTACATCAAAAAAAAAAAAAAGACACGACGACAATCCTAAATCTCCTGCGGAAAGAATCCCAGGATAGACTGCTGTGTAAATGTGTGTGTGTGTGTGTGTGTGTGTGTGTGTGTGTGTGTGTTTGTAAGACAGATAAAACAAGTTTGGATGTGTGGAGCAACCAAAATCTATCCTTCATGCATCAGTAAGAGAAAGACAAGTATCACTCCTCAGAGACGGACAGACAGACAGACAGACGGACAGACGGACGGACAGACAGACAGACAGACAGACAGACAGACAGACTTTCACCTAGTTAACACCCAGCTAATTTCATTGACACAATAAAAGAACCTTAAATATTTCTCTCTTTTTTCTTTCTTCTTTCCTCCTTTCATTATTTTTCTTTCTTTCTTCCCTGCTTACCTTCTTTCTTTTTTTTTCCTTTCCTCCTTTCCTTATATCTTTTTCTTTTTATCGTTGTTTTTCTTTCGCGCTTCCCTCCTTTCTGTCTTTCTTCCCATCCTCCCTCCTTCCCTTGCTCCTTTTTCTTTCTTTTTATATTCCCTTCTTTCTCTTTTTCTTTCTTTCTTCCTTCCTTCCTTTCTCTTTCTTTTTTTTCTTGTCTTACACACACACACACACACACACACACACACACACACACACACACACACACACACATATATAAAAAACATCATTTATTTATTTATTTACTTTTCTTATATTTTAATGTAAATTATGTGCACAGATGTTTTTTAACATCTATTTTCTTTACTATTTATATCTGTCATTGCTGGGAAAGGCTTCTTATTAAATATTGCAGTCTGACTATGGGGGTGTGACCATTCATTAGTTAGGTCAAGTACTAATGTAGGGCATAGAGACCTGCGGCACATTAAAATTCATCCCAGATGTTCAGTGCACATATGCATGTTATAGTTAGGTGTCCACATTTTTAGCAATACTATATTGTATTTTCATGGAACAGTTGTGATACAGAGAAACAAAGAATGTGATCAGTAAACTCATGGTGAGGAGTTATTACAGTAGACTAGAATAATCCAAACCATTCTTCATTTTTCATTCAGTGTCTAGATTGTGCTAAATGTCTATGT
>MU551577.1:7455356-7536807 GCA_024362625.1 Silurus asotus
TGAGTGCATATCAATACAGATTCTGCAAAAATATTATTAAAACAATAATATTAATATACTATAATAATAACAATAATTATAGTAATATAATATTAATATAATGCTGGTAATATAAATTCAATTCTAATTACCTTGTAAATACGCACGCGGGTACCTTCATACAAGAGGTACGGGAAACAGATGATAATTTTTGTACCATACATAAATCAATGAACAGGTAGTTTGTTGAAAATCCCCCAAAATTAAACCCTACTGTGTCTTTTGAAGCAAAAATCACTATAAGACTCTTATTTGATGTCTTATTTTTGGGGAAACAGATATATATGTGTGTGTGTGTGTGTGTGTGTGTGTGTGTGTGTGTGTGTGTGTGTGTGTGTGTGTGTGTGTGTGTGAAAAGTAGTAAAGCTTCACTGAATAGTTTCTCTTTTGTCACTCATAACTGAAGTTATAGCAGGTAAAATACTTAAAATTATTTTGACAAACTTGTACATTCTGACCCATATAGAAATATTAAGATTCAGATATTCATCCCACCACACAAACAGCAAATACACAAACTCCTCCACCTGAACAATTTTACCTGAGTTGATGTTCTCTTAGATTGGACAGGGCCTCCATGCCGTGTAAATACGAATACACAATCTCCAAATCCTGCAGAGAAAACAGAGAACAGAACTTCGTATTACTTCAGTACCACACACACACACACACACACACACACACACACACACACACGCACATTGTGGGTAAAGGGCTGCAGTCAGTACACGCTATAACTGGGAGTGATTAAATGGAATTAGGGGAATGTTCAGACACAGAAACAAACAGCGTTGGAGACGAAACTCCTCTGTGTGAATTCAGCAAATTCACTGCGGCCTTTATACTACACAGGACGTGCAAGTGAAAGCCGCGGATAAACACTGCGTAAACATTTCAGACCTACAGAATAAAAACAGAGTCGAGTCTACTCTGCAGACGGAGAGCAGGATTAAAAAACCAAGCTGGAGAAATGATTCCTGTCAGTCAGGACACACACCGACTTACTGTTACGCCTAAATAAACTACGCAGTCACATTTCACACCTAGAAATATTTTATATATATTATATTATACATACATACACACATATATATATATATATATACAATTTTAGCATAATAACAGCTTCCAGCCATATATCTATTTTAATTTATTCTGTAAAAAAAATAAAAAAACCTGAGATGCATAATGTGATGTCATTTATTACGATATTGGATCACAGCTTTCATGTGTGTGTGTGTGTGTGTGTGTGTGTGTGATGAAAGAAAAAAAAAATTTAAACAAACTTCCCATGCCATGATATTGGCCCCCTTAAAGGCCCCCCATAATATTTCAGTAGAAAAAAATGATTCCTAATAAATCTTCTTAAAAAAAAAAAAAAATTCATAATAAACTTTTCACAGTTAATTTAAACCTACTTTTTGGTTCGATTTACAAAATTGGAAATGTAAAATGAGGTAATGTAAATTAAAATTGGCACAAATAATAATAATAATAATAATAATAATATTTATATATTTTTGTATTTTTTTATAACTATTTATTGATTTAATTTTTTTTCGGACTTGATAATAAATGCTGACATGAAAATGACAATTCTGTTACTTTTGTTATTTAGGTTATGAAAATATTAAATAAGAAAATATTGTGCTAGGATATGGCAGGATTTAATTTGTTTTTACTTGGGGAATTAAGAGGAGGTGCCTCGGTGTGTGTGTGTGCGTGTGCGTGTGTGTGTGTGTGTGTGTGTGTGTGTGTGGTGGGGGGCAAAACACAGTGCCCCCTGTCCTTCCCCTCTAAAGCCACACCGCTCTAAAACACTGGGCCACCTTTGTGTTCACAAAGGCATGCTGGGATAGCGGTGGGACAAAAGAGGCTCTGTCCTCACACACAGACTTGAATTAAGCATGCTTTCAGAGAGCCTATAATACACACAAAGGTACTTTACTCTCTTTTTATCACACACACACACACACACACACACACACACACAACACACACACACACACACACACACACACACACACACACACACAAAATGTTAGTCTTTTGATATTCTTTTATAACCTTCGCCACTACTAGGACTTCATCAACCGAAACAGTGCTGCCTGGTGATATCTGGATTATGTTTGAAGCTAAAGTAGGTTCAAATCAGAAAAATGTTCATGTATGGTTTTCTCAACAAATCAACATCATCATCATCATCAAATCTGAAATGAGAGATCTAGTACCATGGACAAGACCTGCCACTTTGTTTAAAAAATAAATAAATAATACATTTGGGATTATAAATCGCACTAATGCAACATTTTTTTACAGGATAAAAAAAACAAAAAAACAACATGAGATGCATTTCAGCCTGTGTCTCCATCTGCTGTTGCTCCTCCGAACTGTAGAACTAGATATTAACGTCTATAGCTACATTTTAGATACACAGGGTGGTGCAAAGGTGAAATTTTGGAACAAGGAATTGCCGACCCTGGGACATCTGCAATTGTCTGGATCCAGTGCGGCTTTGTTTTTTTAACCCCTTCTGAAGTCCCTAGATGGTGTTCGAACAACCCTCACACCAGAGAATATCGAGGTTGTTTGAGCTCCATCGTGAGGAGCCCTTTGCCGTTTATTCGAAATTTCCTTGCCGTGCCACTCGCATCTCCTCACCGATCTTATACCTCGTCAGATCTTGAAGGCTTGTTGCGCACCACTCCACTGCTCCATGATAACTAATGGCAAGAGCTTTAAAACAAGCCTCGCACTGCTTCCACTGACGCCTCAGGGTCGCTAACTCCTGGTTCCAAAGTTTGCACCACCCTGTACATGAACATCTCATTCCACATTCAATCTCCATTTCCTTTTAAAATAAACTCCCCTGGGAAGATGTTTTCCAGAGGATTTTGGAGTGTAGTTGTGGAGATTTGTTCATTCAGCCACAATTGTGTTTGTAAAATCAGGTACTGATGAAGAGTGAGGAGACCCTGGGTGAGACCTGGGGTTCAGTCAGACACTCAGCATCCCAAAGGGTTGAGGTTTAGAACTCTACACAGCCTTAATACTTATAAATCCTTTTGATTGGTCGATGTCTTTGGCGATTGTTTAGCATTACCTCAGTGATGCATTCTGAGGTAAAAACTACATTACAATTTCTTTTAAGCAATTGCCAAATGACACGTCATACTTTTTAAGGCTATAGTTTTTAAACTTTACAAAGCTTTTCATGTACAGGAAAGAAACCATGCAGGGCCTAAAAACGTTCGGCTTTAGCTCAGACACTGGAGACGCCTTCCATTAATACTAAATAAATAAATATCCTCACAGTTAAGCTTTTATTTTTAAGAGAAAAAAAAAATTCAAATCACTTCCGATAATCATTATTAGCATCTGATGTCATGTGAATTAATTATTATAGAAAATATTTACTATAGAAACTAGAAATACTGTAAGCTAATCCTATAGAAACATCAGCATTCGCCTTGCAGCAGGAACTCAATGTGGAGAAAGTACACAGATTCGCCACTAGAGGCCAGTCAAGTTCAGCTTTTTCCCAGCATTGTTGCAAGCTGGAACCAAACCAATATCTCTGTGTGTGTGTGTGTGTGTGTGTGTGTGTGTGTGTGTGTGTGTGTGTGTGTGTGTGTGTGTGTGTGTGTGAAAATGCTTCGGAATACAACATGGAAAGAATGTATGGAACCCTGTTTCGTTAACTCTGACGTCCATCTGATTAATAACAGAAGGCAAACCTCACTCCTAATATCTGTAACAGCGTACAGTATATAAATACACATTTCTGTTTTGCGTGAAGATTATCTGGTCTGATGCCTTAAAGGCGTGCATGATTGTAGTGCTCCTGAGGTGGCTGATGAAGCTGATGAAACCGCTGTTCTCTCGGGTCACAAAATCAAGCAATTGCCAGGGCAGTAATCAACGAGCCAAGTGATACTTAAAGAGCACGACGCTCCAAAGACAGACGCTTCTGTGTACAACACGCCCACCCACCCACCCACCCACCGACTCCAATCTACACACAAAATCAAGACTGAACAATCACTACATCAGTAAGGCTTTGCCAAAACGACACCAGATCTTTTCCGCAATCAGTTATCCTTTCTCTTTCTTTTTTTTTTCTTAAGAAGAAAACAAAGAACATATGAGAAGAGTTTTCAGCAAAACATTATTTACAATTCCCTGTTACTGATAGACTTACATAGAACAGGCCCATCAGTTTACTGACTTGCATAAGTATTTAACCCCCCTCCTTCCACAATGCACCATGGTAATCTTACTAATCCCCTGTTTACCCCTGGTGTAGGTCCTACATGCTTCCAAAATTGTGCCATATTTATTTCGAATCATATCAAATATATCGTCTTGACGTGAATTTTAGGTTATCGAGTACATTAAAAGCAAAACACTCCCACAAAGATAGAAAATGTCTTCATTTATCATCATTTTATATAGTTAGAAGGGTCATTTTGCTTTTCTCCTAAAATTTGCTATTAAAATATATTATAAAATGTATATTAATCTATATTTGTATGGAAATATTAGAAGATACTGGTTCATTTGCTTGGTAACAGCCAAAATGTCTTATTGTTCTAATCGACTAATTAAATGTGAGAATTTGACTCAAAACATGACGCACACTATTCGAAAAAATGACTTTATAAATGTAAAAAATGTCCATAAAAATGTAAAAAATCCATTTAAACTCATTAGAAAAAATGAAATCTGTGTTATTGCTGTGAACTGACCACCACACATGGTATAAAGAATATCGAAACATCATTTGTTGTCACTACACTTCTATATTGAGATGTGGGATACCCATCAAACTCATCAGTGTTCATTCATTCAAGTCTGTTCTCGAACACACACCTGATGAGCAGCTACTGTATGTAGTAATTGAGATCACATGGCACTATTTATCCGTAGGTCACCAAAACCTTTACGGAGGCGTTAATACTTAAATGAGGAATATTTTTGATTTTAATAATGGTGTGGCGTTTTGTGTTCATTTATGACGTAGAATCCCAATCGACTCCATTTCACGTCCAGGTCAAGGGGTGAACACTTTTGTCTGGCAAGGTAATATTACTCGAAGCGACGCATCGATCCTTTCACTGTCTCATGTTCAATGACTTCCTCTTGAGGTCCTCGGGGACGACAGGCGCGCCACGTCCTTTCGATTGGGACAACGGAGAAAGCTAAAAGCTTTCTTAAGTGGCCACACCTAATAGGCCCTGTTCCTTCCCCCCAGGTCCCAGCTGTGGTTACTGTGGTAACATGAGGGGTGGCAAGGCCCTTGGAGAGCAAAAAGAGAGGGGGGGATGATGAAAACTCCACCGACAAGAAGAGCACTTCAGCCTGGGCCTCTGTTCATTCAAAGAGGTGTTTGTTTTAATCTGAAAATCCGACCTCAGAAAACTGACAAATTACAAATTCGTTGTTCAAATTCATGTCCAGAACTAGTCAAAGCAAGATTTCAAGCTGAAATTGAGAAGAAAAAGAGAAAAAATGTTTCTCCTGAACATTAACAAAACCGCAAGGGTTTATTATTATTATTATTATTAATAATATTATTATTATCATCATCATCATCTTTTCTGCAGTTGCATGGGGAGCTACAATGCTGACAATTCTATTTTACACACTGATCAAACTTATTATAAAAATCGAAAAAAAAATTACCACAGAATAGTTTCCTCAAAGAAAATTCTACCAATTTTTTTTACATTAAAAAAGATTGAGAATAAGAATAAAATAATTTTCCTCAGCACTGACAGCTTTCCTCATTAGCGCTATTTATCTCCTCACCACATGGCTAATTCTGCTAAGCTAACAGCCCTCATCTGCCAGGCAGACGACGACTGTGCTTAGCAGTCAAATTAAAGGTAATTAAATTGTTTCTAAAACAAACACACAAAAAATCCTTTCTGAGATGGTTTTCTTTATAGGTTTTTTTTTGTTTAGTTTTATAAAGTCAGTCTTCTTATAAAAATATTAGAAACTTGGGTTATATTACAGCATGTTGAATGTGATATTTTGATAAGAATTAACATAAAATTTGACGTGTCATAGTACGAAGAGACAACATTTCACGGAAACCGCCACACCTTTCAAAACGGTGTCAAACATGAAACGTTTTTCATGATGGGACAAAATAAATGTCTTTTTCTGTGCAACAGAATTATACCATAAGGCAACTGGGTGGAAAATCAACCTGAGGTAAATATTGCTGAGGGGGTGAATACGATACAAATATTCATACTGAGAAAAAATATAAATGTTACATTTTTGGCTATGGTTCATTTCCTTAAACCAAAGAAGCGAAACTCTCACTGCTCAGTGCTCGCAGAAGTGAACTGCTCACTGCTCTACAATAATGACTGGTTATCTAGAAATGCTGTTAAACATGAAATGGCGTTATGTGTATATAAAAATATAGATATGGTCCACTGCAACTTTGGAATGCGAAGAATTTATGCTGATACAAATTGCTGAACAAACTGACGAATAAATAGTATACTGAGAAATTCCAAGATTTTCAGAGATTAAACATTTAAACCAATAACAATATCATAATGTATATTTTATTAGGTTTGTCAGAAGATCTTTGTGATAGTTCATCTCAAGGTTTGGATCTGCTTGCATTCAGTTGAAAACCGAGCAAACTATGCTCACCCTTTACCCCCGGGAGGTGTGGTGACAAAATGTTGGCTTATATTGTACAACAAATTGTTACTTTTCCTTCCAGCACACACTGCACACTGTTTCCCAAAAAACGCAATTTTTCACACTATTGAACACAGCACAACAGTCCGAGCCAAACCCATAACAATACAATGCAGCACTTCATTTTAATTAAACCCAAGAGATCCATCTGCTTGATGGAAAGTCCCTCGAGGTCAACTAAAAATAGAAGTCCACCCGGAAAAGGTGCTAACGCTAACACGAAAACACTAAAATGCTAGTGTTATTAGCTTACAGAAAAACGAGAGATACTGGAACGCGCCATGCAAAGTTCCCAGACTACAGCTGGTGACAAATCGAGACTCTGCAACGATAATGTGAAGTGTATGGTGCGATTAGTACAGTAGCCTGGACACCTGCTACACTATGTGCCAACTTTAACGCCAGTCACCAGCTCACTTTTGGGGTCCGGAATTGTGTCCTGTATGCCATCTGGACTTGGGAGTGAATTGTAGATTGGCCTGTCCTTGAATTTTAACACTACATGCCTTCAGGGTATTTTTAGCCATCGTCAGGCAACAGCATGTGGAGACTTTGCCTATAAAGCAAGGTCACCGGTGCGAGCAACTGTGTATAGACACACAGAAGGCAGCAGTTAGAGCACAGTGCCATCGTATTTCTACATTCTGATTGGTCGAGAAGGTGTTCATTATGATTAACGCCCTCATTCTGATACATAATCATACACATTACACATTTAATGATAATAAATGGAAAATTGCAAAATTGCCTGAATTCAAGTATGTAAACATCTACTGTATCTTAAACTTCAGCAAAAGGTAAAAATTTAACTGGAGGGCGGCGGCAGGGCCGCGGCAGGGTTGCGCCCCGATTTGTTTGGACAAAATGTTTCAAATATCTTCTTTTTGTAAAAAAAAAAACCATTATTATTTATAATTGTATTTAATTCAGTTGTACCTCAGAGAAAAACTTTAGAATTTTACTAATCTGTGTGCAATTTCCTTGATAACCAATCAAGTGGACCATTTATTACATCGCAATTGAATATCTCGATATTGACCACAATAATCGCAACATGACATTTTTTTACATGTTCCACTAGATCTGGGAGTGTTCTTGTGCTTGTGCTCATTCATTCTCAAGGGCGTTACTAAAATCAGATACTGATGTAGGTGAGAACAGAGGCTGGAACAGGATTGGATCTGCTAGTTCAAGTGAAGGGAAAATTTTATTCTACTGCGTCCAAAATGTCCTATACAATCATGTGCCTTGAAAGCTGTGGTAACCACATGTGGCTGAAATGGTTAGGTGTCCCATTACACATGTCCATATTGTATACCACAAGGAACAAAAAAAATCAAAAGGGGAGAAAATGATCGACAGGGTCAACTGAATTTTTGTGAAAAGATTTTTACATCCAGCATGCCCCATTACTTGAAGCGCTCCTATCTTAGCAATGCAAACTGCTAATGCGTCTATTACAATAGCATTCATTTATAGTAGAAGGTGTTTGAAATGAAAAATACAACAAAGGACACCCAGAACTGTTGAGCAACTAGAATCCTGTATCAAACACATATGGGCCAACATGATATTAAAAAATGCTTTTTTTGCATAAAATATTTTCATTCATTAGGCAGAATTTAGGGGGTGTGTTTGACACTATTTGCGCACACACACACACACACACACACACACACACACACACACCCATTCTCTTCCTTACCATCATATACAATTTAATTCATGAGGGAGTGCTGCGAACCTGCTGGCCTTGTCAGTCTCCCGGCAGAGGCAAATCAGCAGGGAGACCAAAACACAGCAGCTTTTTTGCTTCGAATTAGAAAAGCTTGAGTTATTCTGCTAAAGGAGGGATTTTTCTACAAGCCTCCTGATGCATGTGCTGACAAAAAAAAAAGAAAAAAGGAACGTGTTAATTAAAACAGAGAGAAACCCATTCCCACTCCTCTGTCTGTTCGTCTTTTAATTAGTGCCAGAGACAGAGGCATCGAATCCGGCATCTGGTGCAAGTAAAAGAATCGCAGAACTGGCATATGTTGTTAGTTTTATGAAGCTTCCTAAACCATCGATGCCAACAACAGACAGGAAGTGATTACATAGCAGACAAGGATCAATGATGCAGGAGCGCCACGAAAGCTCAGGCTTCACAGAGGCAACACCTCACAGCCAGGCGTCGCTTTTCACACTATGCTGCACTGAGATCCCGAGTCCTGCCAGAAGCTGCATTATTCATGCCTGTAACAGGGGTGTAAATAATTGACAGAGATGCTCCACTTTGTCAGCGTCAAGCCGGATCACGTGAGGCGCATAATTCCTGCATGACCCTCAAAAAGAAACCGGGTTTAACCAATTGTGCGTGTCAGCTGTTGCTCTTCATGAGTAAACGCATCGTATGTGGGCTTACAACTGACGTGGACAATCAATAGAATGGCATTTCAGATTTTACTTTAAAACGTGTCTTGTCTGACTCTCTCCGAATAAACTATAAAAAAGCTAAACAAAATAAATATGAATATATTTTCCTATATTTAATTACAATAATTAATTAATAAATTATAAATACAAATATTTAATACACCGCTCTCAGTGCAGCGCGCCGACTTGTGTAAAATCAAACAGCACGTGGCGTCAGTGATTCGACCTCTAGAGGCGGCTCCCATAATGACAGTCGACGGAAGCCGGAAAAACTATCAGTACGGATTTTTGCCCATAGCCAATAGGTCCAGCAATTTACTATCTGTGCCAATTAATTGCCAAAACCAATTAATCATTCAACCTCTAGTATTAATTATGTAAAACAATAAAAACCCGAATAAAGCTAAGGTGCCAATACTTTAAACATACACTAATGAGACAAAAGTATTGGAACACGTGACTTGCAACTAACTATACGTGCTTATTTCACAAATCGTCACCACCAAGTTGAAGGCAGAATGTCTCGAAGCAGTAACACTGAATCCCTTAAAATAGGAGACCCAAACCTGTGTCCAGCATGACAATGCCCCTGTGCACAAAGCTAAGATATTCTTTACATGGTTTGGAGAGGAAAATCTTTTGCTATAGAGCTATATACGATATTGAACACCTTGATGGGATGAATTAGAACACTGACTGCACCCCAGGTCTCTTCACCTCACCTACATCAGTACCTGACTTTACTTACACCCTTACAGCTGAATTTGCACAAATCTCCAAAATCGAGTGAAACATCTTCCCAGAAGAGTGGACGTTATTAAAAGGGCAAATAGAGGCTAATGTGGAATGAGATGTTTATAAAGTACATATAAATCTTATGGTCAGGTGTCCACAAGTCTACATACAAACAAAATATTGGTGTATAGCACCCTAATATATGCATGTATTTTCCTTAAAATAATGAACATTTATAATATCAAAGCCACGAAATTGCAAAAATAAATAAAAACGAATAACAAATTAAAAAAAGGAAATTAAATTAGCCAGTAATTATTGAAAATCTTGATGAAATAAAAAAGACTAAAAACAAATGCTAAAAGTGCATAATTGGAATCTAAACTCAACAATGGGTTCCAATATACAATCTGGGAATTTTGCAAGATCATGGTTCATGGTTTATCAAATCCTACCAGGGAGAATCGTAGTATGAAGTAGACCATCTGCATTTTACATAATCATTACAGCCTTCTCTGAGGTTAGTTCTAAGAAATAACAGAAAGAGAACTCTTACAAAAAAAGCACTGAAGCCAAAAAAACCCACCAAGAACCAGAAGCTACTATACCACAACACCACCAAAAATACTAAAGAGTTTAATAAAAAAAGAATCTAAAATAAAATATGTTTTCCTGCAATTGTGCTGAATTTAATTTTGGATATGAGCTCTAAATGGCAAAAAAGCACAATAAATCATAGTGTAATATAATATTATATATATTACTGTAGTCATGTCACCCAGAATGTTCTTGCAACAACATCTCAGGTCTACAGTGTACACATTATTTAGTCAAAAGGTAAATCCCCTTTTCTGCTGTTTCAGTTCCCACAGTTTCACTTAACAGCTACACCGCCATTAGTCATTTAGTAGCTTTCTCGGTTATCAGATCAACTCTCACGGCATCAAAGTGCTCGTGTTCATGTAGCCCCTTATTTTGCTTAATAATGGCCTCAATGCTCAAGAATAGTAATGCTATTGTTTTTGATATCGTGCTATGCCAAGCTAGTTAATGAAAATTTATTATAGGTGTGTATAGTATTAACTACCATCTGGGGTTCCACTGGAAGGGGGTTTAGAACCTACACACATCTTTACCCCATGTATATGTTGGTTCTACGAAATAAAAGAAAGAGACCTACATAATCTCTATGACAATAGAACCCCTCAACAAAGCACTGAAGCCAAGAAAACGACTGAGAACATCTTATTAAGGCTTCTGACAGATGCAAGCACTGGCGTCATCCCATCGCACAACACACACTCACTCGTGTTAAATAATTCAAAGCGAGGAGGCGGCAGGCTGCGGAGTCCAAGGCGATGGAGGAAAAGTGGGTAGGAGATTCTCCAGCGATCAATACAGCTACAAAACCGCCGATCCTGATTCCTAGGACCTTCTGAAATGCATTGATAAATATGTGGGTTTTGGTCATCTGAGTTTTAAAGTTTTAAAGGATCTCCGGATGGGTGAGAACAACAGTTGATGAACTGAAATCCTCGTTTAACGAAATCCCAAAACAAGCGTTTTAAAATTGCACTGAATCGTGAGAACCTTGTCATGACAGACTCTGAGACTGTGGTTCATTAATCTATTCAATCTTATGGCTTGAATACATGTTTCGAAACAAAGAAAGTCTAAATAATCTTGTATCTCACACAGTCAGGTCTGATACATCTGACAAACAGTCAGTGTATGACCACAATATTTCGATTATTTTTTTCAATGCAGTACAGTCTAAGAATGACTAGGTACAGGTCATGCCTTCAAACCTGGATAACGTTTTTGAATGCGACTGGATTTAGCTTTCTGTGAAACACGTAA
This sequence comes from Silurus asotus, assembly GCA_024362625.1. Lineage (NCBI taxonomy): Eukaryota > Metazoa > Chordata > Actinopteri > Siluriformes > Siluridae > Silurus > Silurus asotus. The sequence continues at coordinate 7,467,135 of MU551577.1, forward strand.
CTGGTGCAAAAATCTAATACTAAAATAATCAATTTAATTTACATTACTGTTAAAAAAAAAAAAAAAGTCATTGTAAAGTGCCAATAATAAATGATACAAAAACTATTTTTGGAAACTCTACAATAAATGAAACAATAAATGAAAGCGAGGACTAAACTAAAAACGAGGGAGCGTAATTTGAGAATCGAGTCACACCAGTCATTTTGGCATTAAAACACTGAACAATGCAGTCTATCAAGGCAGACGTCATCTCGATACTCCACTTTTTCACAGGAACATACAGAACTAAAATATACCGAATGCAGCAGATCCGACACTGTTGTGTTTTTGCTATCTGTCTGGCCTGGTTATTTTTAGGCCTGGGTAGCGTTGAGATCTTTTCCACGCTCTGAACCACAAGTGAACCGCAATTTCTGCTTTGTGGCAGAAAACATTTGAAGAAAGGGGAGTTGTTCGACCGGGGTCATGGTCCTTACAGACGGGAACGGTGCCAATAATTCAGGAGATAACACTTGCCCTTTCCGCTTCGCACAAAGTAAACCAAAACCCATGCAACAGCTACACGCCCTTACATAACGCTCAAATCTCATAGGATATTTTTCAAGTTTTGTTTTGGTGTTTCCAAAAATACAGAATAACAGGAATGCGATTGCGGTCCTACATGCTGCACCAGTTCACATGATATAGTCTAAATACTAGCTTTCTATACAACTAATCAACACTCTCAGTGTTTCTTTTTCTAACCAACCAAGATATGAATTCACATGAAATAACAGTCTTTATTTTGCATGCTAGCAAACCTGACTAGATGTTTTAACCATAAGCCCAACTTTAGCATTTGGTATCAACCTTCTCTCCAGATAACACAAAAAATTATAATGTATAAATGCTAGCAAACGTGTTCTAATTGTGTCTATGTTGGCTTGGGTTTAACTGATTTGCTAGCAACCATGACTTAGTTTAAAGAAGATATATGGGACAAGTAGTTTACATGATATACTAGCCTTATAGTCTAATGTTTGTTAGACTGTTATCAAACCTGGCTAACCATCATCAACTCATAAAAAGCTGCTTTCATTTTAGCAAGTTTTGCTAGCTACCTTGACTTTTAGCTAGATTTTTAGCTATCCGGGATCAACATACTGCTTTACAATTGAGTAATGTGTTTTAGCTATTTATGCTAGCAGCCTATATTGTACTGTTTTGCCTTTCAGCAATGACAAAATAATAATCAGAATAATCAGAATAATAATAAATAATATAGACACTATATAGCACAGTGTAATTGAAAGTGTGTTATGATAGTAACGTAGCACGTAGGTATTCAAATTTATGTAGTTCAAAAAAAAAAAATATAACAGTAATGAAGAATAGTATGTCAATAAATATAAGAAAAATAAAAAATTATTGAAAATGAAATCTTAAGCTGTTTATGAATGACTGGCTAGTTTTCTTGCTAACCTGGCTATGCTTAATGCGAGGTAATCTGCTAGCAAATCTACTAAGGCTAATAGTTGTAATTATATATCAGCAAGAGCCTAAGTGTATGTAGCTTACTAGCTATTATGACTATTATATAATAGAATATATCAGGCAGTGTGGACAAATATTAGCTACCATGTTTTATACCTTGGTTAGACTCAAATTAGGGGGCATTATTGTCAAACGTAGCTCAACTATGTGCCTCGTGCTAGTTTGACTTGACAGAGGAAAAAAAGAAGTAAAAATATTAAAAATGAGCCTCCAAGCAGATTTAGCCTGCTAGGTATGTGTGTACTATAAAAGCCAGTCGTCAGGGATCTGAAAGGTCAAGACCGGAGGTTTCAGACGCAACTACAGCGTTCCCGATCGACCTAAAAACATGATCAACAAACAGAAAATTAGCTAATTGGATAAACTAGGTAGAGGATAATTCAGGACACAAAGGTCTTTTCTCTTCCCTCGACAACCCACCGCCCAATCATGCATGCTGAGGCAGGCGAATCGCAACAGTGTCCCTCTGCAGCACGTCGAGCGAAACCTTTTAAAAACAAAATCCAATTTACTGTTCGATTTTAATGGTCCTGGGATTTAAACTGTAACATTCCACTGCAGTGGTGGTGTTTTTTTCGCCGTTTTCACATTTAGCCAAGTGCCACTTCAAGACCAGCCCAATAAAGAACAAGTGCAGTTCCTCCTACTGGCGCGGTTTTATTTCTTCATAAAGCAACCGGGGTTGCTGAGGAACAGCCAGACAAAGCGTTGAGCTGAGGAGTATTCAAACTATTTGGCAGCATATTTCAGTCCCGTGGGGTTCAAAGTCTGCTCGGAGAGAAAGCGCAGGATATAAATCACCAAACGCAGACAGAAGCACTTAATATGCAGAAAATCAATCGGACCTCTTAATACTGCAACTTAGAAAAGAAAAAGATAGGAGTAGATGATATCTAACATTAGATGTGGTATTTATTTTATTTTACAGGATTATGTGTTGTCTTATCTAACCTCATTTCAGTGTTTTTTTTTTTTTTTTTGTAGTTGCCAGATTTCTCACAAATGGAGGGCGTTAACAACCTCTCGCACGCTGTTGTGCAAAAAAAAATAAAATAAATAAAAACCACATGCTAAAGTCATGCGTCAAACATCTGAGCTGGATCATATGACAAATGCTGAGCCAGGTGATGGTTTTTACGTGAAGGTTTTTAGGGTTTTTATTTTGTTACAGATTAAAAATGCATTGCAGCTTTATAGGCTTGTTAGCTTGCTGACTTGGTCGCCGTGTTTTTAACACTTGAAGGCAATAAAATTTGATCTTTATTACAGATTTATTGACTTGTAGTGACACGTACGAATGAACAAACAGTAATGAATAAAATGTGTGAATTGGTTTTTCAACCAAGTTCCTCATACACCTCGATTAAATTCTTTATTCTGATTGGTCCGATGGTGTTTACTCATTTTCTAAAGCAACTGTACACATTTTGTTTTATAATAACAATTCAATCCTAACAATGTGACAATGTTAAAAAAAACAATGTTCCTGGTTGTTTTCTATAAAAAGATTTAAAGAGATTGCAATATATTACATATTTAGGGAAGGAGTCTCCACTGGCAGTGATTTGTAACAATCAGATGTAATGCTGTAACAAACCTTTTTGTGCCATCGGAAGGACTTCATGAAAAACGGCTTTATGGTTGCGATATTTACGTTAAGAAAGGAGAAAGAAAGACAGGTACGGAACTGATGTTTGATAATAGGAACTTTAAGAGATTAAGTGAGTATTAAACAATATGAAATTTAACTTTAAATGGATACAAATATAGCTGGGTGTCATAATATGAAAGTAACAAAAATAAAAAATTAAGAACAATAAATTATTTTTTGCGCTTTCATAGTTGCGATAATGCCAGTAACTTGTTGCAGGGACGGTACTCATCAACAAATGTGACTTTACAAAAGCTTTGTCTGAATTCAGCTCTCTGAATTATACTTGGTTAGAATATTAGTTGGAATTCATTAGTTAAGAATTACTTGGATTGGGTTCTCATACTGATTAATTAATCGAAATAATGGACCGCATCAAGAGCAACAAAAGTTTCTACTTTCAGTCCAGGCAGCTGTGGATCTTTAAATTTCGACAGCCAATGACTGTAAAGTGCTGTTAAGCCCCACCCCTAAAATAGGTAGCTAGAACAGTGAACTCATAAATCATAATTTGTAAAAAAAAAAAAAAGAAATTTTGATATTCAATGTTCAATATTCATGCCGTTATCCAGATTGACTTACAATCATATCATATATAATACAACTAAGCAGTTGAGGGTTAAGGGCCTTGCTCAAGGGCCCGACAGTGGCAGTTTAATGGAGCTGGAATTTGAACTCACAACCTTCCGATCATTCTATAATTCCACAATTTGTACAGCACTGTGACACGATGCAGATGCCCTGAACTGAACTTAGCGTCATCTAATCTGTGCTCGTGGAACTGAAAAGCTACTTGGTGTGTTATTTCTGTCGAAAATGTTTTGATTGAGGAATCCTGAGTTCAGTGTTTTGAATCTGGACTTCCTGTTTACAGAAGAACCTTGCCATCACCACCCTGAGCGCATGAAGCCACGATGTGAGCACGTGAATAAAACACAACGCTATTTCAGCCTGCATCCTCAGGATACGACCTACAATGTCGACACCACAGGAAGTGGAGTCACAAGGTGGTTGTTTTTTTTTCTCCGGACTTCCTCCTGAGCGGCCGTATACTGGAACTTCGTCAATGAATGTGATGTAAAAAAAAAAAAAAAAAAAGTTGAGATGACCCTGTGACGTTTCCGATCTCGAAATATCTTTGAGTATGTGGGATGATACTAAAATACATATCACCGCATTAGTAATAAATAAACACAAACTAGTTGCATTTATAATTTTTTTTCCTAATCTCTGGCGTAATTGCTTTTTATCAGAACTGCTTCCTTATATATCAGAGCTGCATAACAAGCTGTACAGATATAATCGTTTTATCGTTACAGATAAGAGACAGCCACAGTGAACAAAACCTTGTAAAAAGAACAGCGTTAAATGCATCGTAATCCTGCAGCGGGAGTTCAGGGGTTCATATATTTGCTTATGGAAACTGCTAGAATTAATTAGAATGTATTTTTTATTGCTCCGGTACTTTATTACATTTTATGGTATTATTGTGTTTAACTGCACTTTCCTCAAGAACATAATCCAGACCATGAAATATAATGTTCAGTAGAGAAGCTGCTTCCGTGCTCAGACTGAAGGGAACAGGTTTAGATGCAGTGTGGAAACTCTAATACCAGCGTGTATACACTTCTTTACTCATTTAACTCAACTTTTTCGCAGACTCCAAATAAGCTGTGGGTTTTCAGCAACTTTCTTAATTTGTGTCAATGTCATTTTAACTCCTTCTACAGACAGATAGGATGATAATAATAACAAGAAAGAAAGAAAGAAAGAAAGAAGCAGTATATTGGCAGAATAAAGAAAGAAAGAAAGAAAGAAAGAAAGAAAGAAAGAAAGAAAGTATATTGGCAAAAGAAAGAAACAAAGAAAGAAAGAAAGAAAGAAGCAGTATATTGGCAAAAGAAAGAAAGAAAGAAAGAAAGAAAGAAAGAAAGAAAGAAAGAAAAAAAGAAAAAAAGAAAGAGAGAAAAAAGAAAGAAAGAAGCAGTATATTGGCAAAAGAAAGAAAGAAAGAAAAAAAAAAAAGAAAGAAAGAGAAGCAGTATATTGGCAAAAGAAAGAAAGAAAGAAAGAAAGAAAGAAAGAAAGAAAGAAAGAAAGAAAGAAAGAAAGAAGCAGTATATTGGCAAAAGAAAGAAAGAAAGAAAGAAACAGTATATTGGCGAAAGAAAGAAAGAAAGAAAGAAAGAAAGAAAGAAAGAAAGAAAGAAGAAAGAAGAAAGAAAGAAGCAGTATATTGGCAGAAGAAAGAAAGAAAGAAAGAAAGAAAGAAAGAAAGAAAGAAAGAAAGAAAGAAAGAAAGAAAAAATTAAAATAGAAAGAAAGAAAGAAAGAAAGAAAGAAAGAAAGAAAGAAAGAAAGAAGAAAGAAGAAAGAAAGAATTCGCAGACTCCAAATAAGCTGTGGGTTTTCAGCAACTTTCTTAATTTGTGTCAGTCATTTTAACTCCTTCTACAGACAGATAGGATGATAATAATAACAAGAAAGAAAGAAAGAAAGAAAGAAAGAAAGAAAATAAAAAGAAAGAAAGAAACAGTATATTGGCAAAAGAAAGAAAGAAAGAAAGAAAGAAAGAAAGAAAGAAAGAAAGAAAAGAAAGAAAGAAAGGATATAGGTGAAACATGAATATTTAATAGTAATGTAATCCAGATCTACGTTTAATGGAAACTAGTTCTGATTTGCTCACGATGGGGTGATGATTTGCTCACGATGGGGTGAACTGCACTGAAGTCCACGAGATACAATAATGACGGTGATTTTCTCCATCCTGAGGTCCAAATTTTAGTGCTTCTTCAGCACGAGCCTCACACTCCCAGTGATTGGCTCCCTGTGATTTCTACCCCGCTTTTGCCTGTTGGCCTCTTAAGACGTTTTATTTCACTCTGATAATTATATCTGACAAGTGGTGTTGATTTAAACAGAGCTCATTTCTATGCTGGCCCACACTCGCTCACTCATTCATGGCAACATGAGAGGCTCTCCTCACATCTTCCATCAAACATCAGCCTCATTAGCATAGTTATCAAGTCCTACAGCAGCCACGGTTAATAGAAATATGCTTCTTATGCATCGCTGCTAATTATACTAGTTACTAATACACTCTCAACATGGAGACGTTCACGGGGTGCACCAAAAACCCCCCCGCAAGGCCAGAAGTGCACAGAGCGGCCTAGAACCAGTGCTGCAAATGACAATACACAATAACGCAACAACCGAGTGGCTTATTTTTAGTTACTGATAAAACCGGAACACTTGACGGCTGTGCGATATCATGAAATCATGAATCACATGCTTTGCAGTTGCATTATATTCCAAACCAACTCAAAAAAAAATTATTCCTCCTAGACCACTGCAATTCGAATTCAATTCGTAATTCCATCTCCAAAATAAAGCATTGGGGGGGAAAAGTATAATCAGACTGTAGGTACAGTTATTAATACAGAAAAACCATGAAAAAGGTTTTGTTCTTGTTATCGCTTATGTTCTAGCAGCTATAAATCAGGATATTTTTTTATTCTTTATTTCTCCTGAAGTAAATTAAACAAAAAAGCTTTGTGAAAAATCTGTTAAATTTAGGTAAAAACTCTACCAGTACAAACACAATATTGTGAGTACACAATTATGTAATAATAAACAAACAAAAAAAAAGAAACAAACAATTTAAACCAAGCAAACAAACACAAACAACCAAATACAAAAAACAAGCAAACCAGCTGAACAATATGTGGCATTGTCAGGATTTTCTTCTTTTAAGAGAAATTCTTGACACTTGACATAAAACTATAAAAAAAAATCCATAGCGCTAGCGTTAGCCGCTAACCACTTCCTGGTTTCTTTAGCGTTTTCATGCTCACGCAAAACAAATCTTATATCCAGTACAGAGCCCCAATGACACTGCGCTAACTCTAGTTTATTTTTTTTTACAGCCCTGCCATTTTTGTGTATGTTTTCAAGTGTAATAATAATAATCGAAACAAAGAATTTCCTCAAAGTGCGGGGCAGAAACTAAACAAACTTGTGGTCCGCCACTTAATATGTTCCTGAGGAAATTTGGATGTTCAGCATGTCCAAAAAAAAAAATTCGGTACGAATACGTGTACCGTTACACCCCTATAGGATAGTACAAGAAAGAACGCAAAAAAAGAAGGCAAGCAAGCAAGCAAGAATGCAAGAAAGAAAGAGGGATAGCAGGATAGATGAAACATTAATATTACATAGTAATGTAATCGGGATCTATGGTTAATGGTAACTAGTTCTCGTACACGTTACGGAAAACATCTAAGAATAACAGTCATAACTGCTGTAACAGAAAAACGAATTAGCACCTTGTTAATTGAGATTTCACAGTTTTCCATGATCACAAAAGCCGATAATGCCACAACAATGATTACCAAATAAAGTTACTTACTGAGCACATGACATTACTACAGGATATAAATAATCCCATATAACACCTCATCGCTTACTGGGTTTCAGAAGCTTTTATAATGTAATACCTGCATGTGTTTACGACCTGATGAGTCAAATGTGCAAGTCAATCAAAATAAACAACTACTGCAAAAGTCTCAGCAGGGCATTAGGGGCAATGAAGTCATAATGCAGAATGACTGAAAGCAATCTCAGTGATCTCTGACACTTCTGAGATGTTTGTACCATTTACATCAGTGGGAATATGCTCGATCAGAACACCTGCACCTGCAAAGGATAAAGTACCAGGTGATTATTTAATTCCTAATTGAGGAAGTCTCAGTGAAGGAGGCGTGGCCTTTGGGTCAGTCTTAATAAACTAGGTATGGCTTTTGGATCAGTGTTAATGAAGAAGGTGTGGCCTTTAAACCAGTCTTAGTGAAAAGGGTGTGGCATTTTTTATGTTAGTCTCAATAAAGGAAGTGTGGCCTTTTGATTAGTCTTAACAACGGAGGTGTGGTCTTTGGATCAGTCTATTTGAAGGTAGTGTGGCCTTTTGGATTGGTCTCAGTGAAGGAGGTGTGGCTTTTTGGATCAGTCTCAGTGATGGAGGTGTGGCTTTTTGGATCAGTCTCAGTGATGGAGGCGTGGTTTTTTGGATCAGTCTTAGTGATGGAGGCGTGGTTTTTTGGATCAGGCGAAGTGAAGGTGGTGTGGCCTTTTGGATTGTTCTCAGTGAAGGAGGTGTGGCTTTTTTAATCAGTCTCAGTGAAGGAGGCATGGCCTTTTGGATCAGTCTCAGTGATTGAGGCGTCTTTGTATGTTAGTATGTTGTAAATCCATACCAAGGAAGAGCATGTGACCTTGAATGTCCATCCTAGTTCAGGAGGCGTGGCCTTCATTTGTCAGTCACAGTGAAGGAGGTGTGGCCTTGTATCAGTCTTAATGAAGGATGTTGCTTATGTGTGTCTGTTCCACTAAGAAAATGTGGTCTTTGTCAGTCTCAGTTTGGTGTTCTTTCTATCGTGACGATGGTGTGGCCTTTGTGTCTGTTAAAATGCTGGAGGTGTGGCCGTTGTGTCTCAGAAAGGGGCATTTTTATGGCTCCCAAACCTGGTTGGATGTGGCCTAATCAGGATTTAAACCCACGAATTAGCAATGTAAGGGCAAACATTTTCCTCTTTCACCACTTACACAAAAGATTTTCAACCTTAGTATACATTCTGTTTTATCATAGCTACAAGTTCTAAAAGCAGGCAAACGATTACACATTTTTCACACTGTCCAAACCTCTGAGGAAACTTTTTCCTCAGACGCCAACAAATAAAACGGATTTACACAACGAATCCCAACGACCAGCTCCTTCGAGGCAGTCTGAGGTCCTTTCGTAGCTAGCTTATGATTAGTCAGTGGTTAATATAAACTCTCCATGAAAGAATCTTGCTTAATGGGGCAGAAATAGAAACAGTACTCGGGCACATCTTATAACACACAAACAGGCCAGTGAAGAATGGCTTTAGCTAATTGGGCTTATGAGGTGCAGGGCTTTAAAAGTGCATAAGTAACACACTGGGGCTTAATGTGACATAGCAAAGCTTGGCAAATAAGATCAGCATAACTAAATTTAGAGCCACAAAGCCTTGAGTTGAGAGAGAGAGAGCAAGAGGGAGACATGTGAAGGATCCATCTGGAGTCTAAACAAAAGCATGCATTTCAGTTTCCTTTAAAACCACAAACCCTCGGTTTGATAACGGCTCTGGTTCCATTCAAATGGGGTCCGGAAGAAAATGTGGCAATGTAAAAAAATGTTTGAGTTAGCACTGTGACTTCTCAAAATGCCACTAGTTTACACACACACACACACAGTGTGATGTAATTTAATAATTATAATAATAAGATATAATTAAGTCTTAAAATTCATGAGTGTCATCATTCATTAAAAAAAAGGTTTCTCTTCTTAGTGTCACAAGATTCAAAGTAACACAATCTATCGCTAACATTCAGATACCACGCCTCATTTATTAGGCTGGATACACCCAAGCCACACCTCCTTTTACTCAAACTCACACATCAAAGCCACACCTCCTTTATTTAAACTGACACATCTCAATCACACCCCCTTTCACTCGAACTGACACTTTTAAGCCACACCTTCTTCACCTCAACTGACACACCCAAGCCACACCTCCTTCAGTCAAACTAACACACCTCAATCACACCCTCTTTTACTCTAATTGACACATCAAAGCCACACCTCTGTCAAACTAACACACCTCAAACACCCCTTTTCACTCAAACTGATACACACAAGCCACGCCCCCCTTCAACTCAACCTGCCACACCTTGTTCACTAAGATAACCTTCACCTTGTTCTGAAACTGAAAACATGAAGGAGATGTGGCCTGGGTGGGTCAATCCCAGCAAAAAGGGCTGTAGCCTCTTCGACAATTTCATTGAAGGTGTCAATCCCAGTGAATGAAGTTTGGGAGTTGTGCCAGTCCCAGTAAACAGGGTGTGGCTTTTGTGTATAAATCTCAATGAAGGAGGTGTGGCTTGGATGTGTCAGTCCCAGTCAAGGGGTGTGTGGTTTACATATCAGTCTTAGACAGGGAGATGCAGCTCGGATTATTCAGTCACAGTGAGTAAGTTGGCTTTGGTATTTCAAACTCATTGATGGAGGCGTGGCCTGTGTGCGTTAATGCAAATAATATTTGTGGTCTTCCCCCCCCCCCCCCCCCCCCCCCCCCCCCCCCCCAGTCAATTCCCATAAAGGAGGCGTGGCCTATACCTGCTATTTAAGGTTTAAATGTATTAAAAGGTTTATATGTATTCCACGTATGTTTTGTACATGTCTTTGTTCTAGGGTTATGTAATCACTTACAGATAACCATCAAATTACCAGTAGGCAGAATACGTCTGTAACAGTTATAATTTGTAGTCGTTCCAGACAGACACGTTTAACTACAATATTATCAATATGTGCATCCTTATACTCTTTTAATCAGCGTAAAAGGCTTCAGAGCTGTTGCTATCAGATCCCAGAACACTTATGCTATCATAAAAACCACAAACAATAAAGATAAGACCCTGCTCATGAGGGTGTATCTTATCTCGCTCTTAGCACTGCATAACCCTGATAACAACCTGGTCTTCTGTTGCTGTGAATGCCGGACACACCGTCGTTCGGTTTCCATTGGCAATCTTTGATCTCGCACAAATGCATGCGAAGACACGTTTTTTAACGTTTATCGCTCAAACAAGTCTTAACCTAGAAATGTGGGTCATAGAAAAGAGAACTTAGCAGCATTATAAAGCATTATAAAACCACTCCATGGTGTGCAGTTGAAGAATACAAAAAATATATCTGACATATATATATATATATATATATAAAAAACTAAACAATGGGCTACAAGTGTAATTATATTCCAGTAACAGCAATATGGCATTCCACCCAATGGTGGAATGCCATATTGCTGTTACTGGAATATTATTATAAGAAATCGATTTTGTAGATTTTAAAAACAACAAACATTAAAAAAAAAAGTTAGTGCATGTTATCGCCTACATTATGGCAACGTTTGAGGGGGCATAATTTATGGAGGAGGTTATGACCTATTTCTAATTTCTGGGCCATTGCTTTACAGACTACACACAAATCAAAAAATATGAGGTTAGAGTATGAAAGAATGTCAAACAGGACTGGTGGAGTTGTAGCCGTTCTGTCCAAGACTGTGACACAACTAAACCTTTGTCTCGCCGAAACTACACGAACATACTGAAGTGCAGAACTATACGTTCATAAAAAGCCAGAGGAAACATGAGCTCATCAGTGTGGCGTTCTGAATGGCTGCGTGCCATCATCAGTGATGGAGTGGAATCCAATACTAGGCTTGTGTGTCTGTGCTAAGACTGCCAACATCCAAAAACCTACATCGTGTTTAAAGCCAGCAATGGAAAGCCAAAAAAAGGTGGGTGGGAGTTGAAAATCTTTCACCATTATATTCATGTGAATAAAAATAGCTATAGGTGATGCAGGTCCATGTTTTAGCTACTATGCAAATAAATAAGCAACAAAAATACAAAACAAAAAGGCTTACTGGCCTTCACAAAAAAAGCAAGTTACTGTTATGTAGCAATGTTTCCACACGACTTTCTATTATTAGGATTTATTGCAAATTGGACAATATTTTCAGAATAACGCAAAATTTAAAGCAAAAACCTGACATATACCGTAACTCTCCCGCTAGCAAATAAACGCGTCAAAAAAAAACTTGTGCTAAGTGCTATTTAAATAATATAAGCTTTTACATGTGACATGAATACAGGAAATATTTCAATGCAAGAATATTGGCCTTGCTAACATTTTGTCGAGGACAGCAACAAACCACAATGTCCTGCATCAGAAATTTGTATTAAATACTCAACTTGCTAAGTAGCTCACCGCTAATTACCAGAAGCTAGTCTAGTCAGGTTCTGGGCAACCTTAGCATGAAAATGAACAAATCAAATGTTTTAGAAATAAATAAATACATTTGTTCTCCATGTTTCCTCACACTTAGAGGTTAGCACTGTTGAGCTGTTGCATATTCATCCTAATGGTACAATGGCCGTGGTTTGTGGCGCCCGGCCTACATTATCACCGTCTTTGTAAACAAGGTCTCTGAGAACAAGGCGTCTTAATCAGCTTCTTAATCAGCTCATGCTCACAGCTGCACTCATCACACTCAAATAGGTTTGAGCACAAGAAGGATTACACAAATAAGTAGACGCCATGTTGGTCCGAGGCTAGTTCTACTTAAAATATTGGTGTTTTTGGATTCTCTTGGCAAACACTGGCCTCCTCTTTTGGGTAAAGGTCAGAACTACGAGGGCTACTATTAAGTTTCCACAAAGCATCATGGAGACCACTGAGATGCTTTTCTTTGGCACCCCCCCAACCACCCACTCCTCCTTTTTTATTTTTTTTTACCACAAAGAATGTCTCTGGCACATCTGCTCGATTTCGTAATGATGAATTCCAGGGTGATTTACATTTCACTAGCCCTGACATTTCAGGAAACAACAGTGGAAAAATGAAAGTGCTTCGCTGTGAAGCATTGTTCAGCAGGTAGCTGAACTGCAGCAGGAGGCATGAGTGCAAGAAAAGCACAATCTGCAATGTTCTGTACAAAACCACCAGATTAGAACGATGCTAAATTTAGCTTGCAAATTGTACAATGACAATAAAAAATGAAAAAGCTCTTTGTTTCTGCAGAACATGCTCAAGAATTTGTGGCCACCTGACCATAAAATTTGAAGTTGCTTTTTGAACACACAATTCCACATTTATTTGCTGTTATAATGACCTCATCTTTCCTAAAAAAGATGTTCCACTAGATTTTAGAGTGTGATTGTTAAAGTGTATGCTCATTCATTCACAAAAGAATAATAAATCCAGGTACTGATTTACTGACTTTGCTTTTTCTCTCAAGCTTTCTATATGGCTGCTCGCTTACACTCATAAGGTGGGGGGGTGTAAACTTCTGCAATAGTCAATATAATAACAAACTGTTCATCCGCTTCACAAGCTTACATTCCCTACCTTGTAATGTATGTTGCCTTCTTTGAAACAGCTGAATGTTTGCCCCTGCGTTAACAGTTGTAAATGTGAAAACATTACCTTGAATATTATACAGTGACTGCTAGAAAATACAGTATTAAGAATCAAGTTTGTGTGTAAACGTCTGTAAAATCTATTATTATTACAACAATACTAATATTATGGTTTGCTGTGGAATTTATATACAAACAATTGCAAATATATAAAAAAGCTTACTGAAGAAATACAAACTAAATACAATAATCCCTATTTTCATTTTAATTCTTGACATTCTGCAGATTCTGAATTCTTTATGTAAAAATATGGCTTTAACTGTACATACGTTTTACACCTTTGTTTTATTTTTTTTTAAACCTTTACGTTTCTGAGAGAAAGTGAAGCCTGGTGCAGCCCAAACTCATTAGTTATGCTATTATTCTTTACACAAGCATGTAGCCTGAGGGATGTTTTACCTCAGAAATTAAGCAGAACTGCAGAGACCTTTAAGCATAAAACAAACAAATAAGCCTGACATGCTAACGTGTGGATGACGTGTCAATATACCGGGCAATTCTTTTTTATTTTTTGTTTTGTAGCCGATGACTAAGATTTGGCCTTCTCACTGAGAAGTATAAATCAAGATCACCATTGTCTTGTATTATTGAATTCTGGTTCCAAAAGACAAGCAGGACAAAGAAAAAAAACCCTCAACAGTAGAACTAGCTGACCATAGTCAAATCAGGTCTCTTTTCCAGTGCAGGATGCTCAAAAGAATACTTTATTTTGCATGCATTTTAATAGTCAAAACAGTTGAAAGAAAAACCCTTCCAAATAGAAGTTGAAGACAAGAAATAGCCTAGTGGTTAAAATGTTGGACTTGGGAGGTCGTGAAGTTCAAATCCCAGCTCCACCAATCTGCCACTGTTCAGCGCTTGAGCAAGGCCTTCAACCCTAAACTGCTCCACTGTATAAATGAGATAATTGTATGCCAAAAGCCATAAATGTAAATGACAAGACATTAAATGTTAGGAGGTTACAAGGAGGTTAACGATTAAAATTCATTCATTTCATGAGCAACAAAAAACAAGCACAAAAGGATTATTTATTTTTAATCAAGGCACTAATGCACAATGGGAGATTTATATACCATTTATATAAAAAAAAAAAAAACACATTTGTCGCAGGATGAGATTCCCACACACACAGCGTTAGTGTAAATCTTTGCCATGGATGTCTGGAGTAAAAAATAATTGACATACAGTACAGTATGTGTATGCATGTATACAGTAACACTAATTAGCACACTTGGTAAATAAATATAATCTAAGAAGGCTGTAAATAAAATCCCCACAATTAATGCTTGATGAAAACCACGCTGCATTAATTGCGTTGTTTAGTGATTAATTGTTGACAAAATTTGTGCCGTTAAAATTTATTTGCATTAACGCGTTATTAATGGACAATTTTGACAGCCCTTAATAATTAAATAGAAATAAATTTACCAATGCAAATATGTTAAAAACGATGCATCGCGATACAAACGCCAACTTGTTTCCGATGCATCGAAAGTTTAATACATAATAGCTATAACAATGACAATGTAAGAACCATAACGGACATCATTATAACACATTTTTCATTCTTACTCAAAAAAACCCTCCTGAAGGTCAGACTGAAATCATCAGTGCGATGAAATTATTTGAAAAAATGTAATAAAATAAAATGTTAGCAGTAATTTATATCATAAACAAGAAATATTTAAATAATGCAATTTATCAGCTGATACAACGAGATAACGCCAACACAATATGCTACATTCGTTCTCTTGACTAGTTAATGAGTTATGTTATAACGTCACATTTTAGTATCCGTTTTAGTAAGTGAATCGATTTTCTCATCAGAACCCAGCGACTGAGAGCCAGGACTGGGAAGCACACAGGAGATTTCAGCTGCCTGGTAATAAATGTATAATTTGCCTGCCTCTGTGTACTGTTAAAAGTATATTGATATACTGGATTACATCACCTAGATTTAATTCAACACTCGAGGAGTTTAACAGCCTGAAGCAGATCTGAGAAGGAAATAACCCGACAACTTTTCACAGGAATTCCTGAAATCTCAACACTATCGAAATGCTTGGAAATGTGAAAGCTGATGCAGAGCGTTTTACTGTAAAGTAAATTTTTGTGCATGCTTAACGGAAAGTAAACTGCCAGAGTATGAAATCACAAACGCCGGTAACACAATGCATTCCATTCATACTCTGGAGTAATGACAGTGCCGTAACTTGCGAACAAATTCAAACTATTTCCGTAACACGATTCAGATGTTCCTCAAGTGCATTCCAGTCCACCGCAGCTATTCACACACGGCCATGTTGTTTTAAAACCCCAGGAAAATATTGAGTGTGCAGTTGTAATCATAATAACCGGTAATAAAATCCCGAGCGCTCCACAGGTCACGAGAAGAAAACAATTAGGGAAGAAAAAGAAACAATTTCTGACATGAGGTCATGAAAAAAAAAAAAGAGGAGTCAGGTTTGAGTGGTCTCGGGAAGGTCCGATTTCTATGCTGTATATGAGTCATGTCTTTGAGAAAACTCCCTTCTTTTAGGGTGCATTCAACATTAAACACAAAAACAGCATGTGACTCCACTTACAAGGCGACATGAGAGGTCGAAGGCTACGGAATGACGAACAAAACAAAGGCCCCCGCGAGCGATAATGAAAATCACCAGCTTACTGGAAACGCTACAAATATCACGGCGCCTCCAGAAGCGGTGTGTGAAGATAAACGAAAGCCACCAGATGACAGCCTGGAGGGTTTTTTTTGTTTTTTTTTAAACCAATAGAAAAGCAGTTCTTTTTGTTTGTTGGGAGATGAACATTAGCACAATGGGCAGTTAGCAAAGCAGCAAAGCAGCAAAGCATGGTGACATGTACCGGTGTGTCAGCTGATAAAAAAAATGGAGAACAATAAAGAAAATAGGATGAGGAAGCTTTTTTTTTTTTTATGACACCCAGTTCAATTCCCTGCCACTTAGCCCTTTCCCAAACATTTCCTTTTCCTGCTTAGGAAATCCAACACACCATCCATCCTCATCCAGACTCATAACAACGGTATCTATGCAATTCAAAGCTTCTGAACTCACAGACCAAAAACATCATCTCTACGATCTCATCCAGGGTCAAAGCAGACCTTCAGTCTGTTTTAAAGCTTCCCTCACAGCCTCCTGCCACCATTTCATAGAGTTTCTTCTGCACAGATTAGCATACTGAAAATGCTTAAATCCACACCAGTCATCACCAACATGTGGCGCATTAACACCAGATGGAAACACTACGGCGCTGCAGTAAAGAGGCCGAGAGCTCTATTAGTTTAATCTACGTTAGTCCTTACACTTCACACATTAGCAGCTAAGTGATTACATCATGCATAACGTGAGGGCCTTCAAGACACGCTGATGATCCAAATTCAGGCGCAGATTTTAAGCTGAAATGGCGAGAGGGCTGAATGTTCACCAGGCCTAAGCACAGCAGTATGACTCCATCATTCAGTAGGAGCAGACACAGGATATCGCGCAATCACCGGAAAACGCAGCTGTGCTGACATTTTAGCGCTGCCATTGGTTCATTAGTAAGTACATGTTCCTACTATAGGGTGGTGAATGTGAGAGTAACGAGGGATCATTATTCCGCATTGAATACGGTCTTGCCGAAAATCGGTAGCCTGGGTGCTCAGATGTTTAAAAAGGCTAACATGTTAATGCAATCAAATTTTCTAATCGAATAAATTCCCACTGACATTTGCAAAATGAAAGTATTTAAACGATGTCGCGATGCACCCCCATACCATAACATGCTCCCGAATCCCACCACGAGTTACACCGGAAGTATCACTGATTACAGACTAGAGATTAATCAGACTTGTAAAAACTGTATTCGATAAGAAATTCACTCTGGAAATGTATATATTATTTCTAGAGCTGTCGATCGATTGGAATATTTCAGCGTGAAACCAAACTCAACATAAGCGTATGGAGACAAAATATTCTTGTAAATGTTTTAAAGTAATTATGGTATAAATAATCAGGACACCAAACAGAACTTTTGCTATGTTTCCACACGGACGGTTATAATTGCCGGATGTGTGCATCTTGGAAGATTTCGATGTTTGACTTGTTTAGTGATTTTTATTTATTTATTTATTTTAAATCTGAGGAAAGAAAGGACGTTGTGAATAAATGTGTGTTGCATGGAGGGTTTTTAATTTCACTTCTTTTAGCACTCATTTGTGACCCAAACTTAATTTTAATAACACATTTCAATATAAGAATTAGGGTTTAATATCAACAGTCTACTACAATAGCTTTTGATCAGTTCTGCATTTAAGCACCTACCACTGAACAGAACACCTCAACAAAGATGGAACTGTCATGAATGGATATTCGGTGCCACCCAAATAAGGATGGGTTCCCTTTCGAGTCTGGTTCCTCTCAAGGTTTCTTCCTCATGCCATCTCAGGGAGTTTTTCCTTCGCCAAATTCAGAGCCATTATCAGGAACATGCTTATAGGCACTAAACTTATACATTCTTTATACAACTTAATCGCTTTATTATAAGTTGCTCTGAGACAAAATCCATTGTTTAAAATGTTATACAAATAAAAAGGAATTAAACTGAATTGAATTTAATGTTATCATGATACACAATCGTATCCTTCCATTATAAGTATCACAAAAAGGAGAATATTAAGGTTTGCTACAGTATGTCTCCTTCCCCAGTCCAACTGGCCTCAGGTCAGGTTTTGTTAAAGTTTGACGTTTTCATACAATGAATCTAATTAGAAGATTTTGGCATCACCAAGCCTCATACAAATTAGCCCACCACATGCCAACAAACGTTTTTGGAATGTGTGCCAGAGGAAAGCTTTTTCAGCCATCCAATCACAAAAGTAGATGAGGTTCTCTAGATGTTTCTAGCACCATGTCTAGATCCTGGTTCTTTGGTCAAGAGCAAGCTTTCCAACATAGAACGGTTCTAAAGAAAACACCAAAGTGTTGGTTCACTCAAAGAACCTGTAAACCTTAAATAAAAGTACTGTACACCATATTTACCTCTGCCAGGCAGTTACGACTGCTCATGACTGGACAACGTGAAGTATGACAAAACATCTACACCAAAGTGCCTGAATAATCATGGACCATGGCAATCACAGTACTCTGACCTACGCAACCATTTAGAAGACCTATAATGCGAGAGATTCCTGGAAAGATTCCAGGAGGATCTGCCGAGAATCTATCCAGAGAATCGCTCTTCTCATTGTACGTCAAGAATTTCAAAGCTGATATGATCTACTCAATAAAAACCTACTCGACATGCGCATTAAACCACCATCTCTTTGTACTGTCCGTATTGACGTTCCACAAGACTGACATGTATATCAAAGACTTTAAATAACATGCTTGTATCCAATAAATATCCATTTTATAAAGCCCAGGAGTGTACAGCTCCTGACAAAGCAAGCCCCTCCTTGCCACCTCCCCCATCCCCACCACTGTCCTTTAATTGATATTGATCAAGCCTGTCTATTGTTGTTCATCTCGGTAAGCCACCTTACCATGACGGTCAATGCTACTAGACGCAATTACACCAACAAACAACTAAACAACTTATAAAATGACAAAAAAAAAGATTGTGTTTGGTCTGGATGGGGAACGGAGGCTGTTGAATGTCACATCGTATTTTCATGCAAAATATTCTGCGTAATGCTGTAGGAAAAAAAGCATCTTTTTACACTATTGCAAGGTTATCACTGGCTATCTGGGTAATTCGAGAACCTGAATGGGTTGTTAGACTGCACAGCGTGGCACGTCATTTCCCTCAAACGTAGCCACTGAGCCAGCCATCATGATTCCATTATATATATATATATATATATATATAAATTACTATAATAGTGAATATCGATGTCACGTGTCCAAGCTGCTACATCACTGGCATGCATCGGAGTACGCAGGATGTGAAACGAGGAGGAAATAAATGAGAAAATGTACAAATACAAACATGTAACAGGAGTGAATGAAACCTGTTTATATTGTATTGTGCGTTTCCTTTTTGTGATTTCTCGTGCACCTGCATTGCGAATCAGATCGTGATTCCTATATAGGTGCATCGAAAGACAATACAAAATAGAATCCAAAATTTAGAAACACACGCTTATGTTTATATACACACACACACACACACACAACATATAACACAATGTATCATTTGTTGGGTGTATCAGAGCTTTGATTTTTGTAATGCACCTGCACTATAAAACTGGTCCCTACAGTGTGTGTGTGCATGCGTGCGCGTGTGTGTGTGTGTGTGTGTGTGTGTGTATATATACATAAACGTGTGTTTCTAAATTTTGGATTCTATTTTGTATTGTCTTTCGATGCACCTATATAGGAATCACGATCTGATTCGCAATGCAGGTGCACGAGAAATCACAAAAAGGAAACGCACAATACAATATAAACAGGTTTGTGTGTGTGTGTGTGTGTGTGTGTGTGTGTGTGTGTGTGTATACATAAAGCCATCATATCTATGGATACATATTGTTACATATGAACATAATTGTATTCATTTTGTATCGTGCATTCCCTTTTTGCGCACTTTCATTGCATCACACGTGTAATGAACATGTCTTCTGGTGTGTGCATGTGTGTATGAACATGTGCACATGTATGTACTGTATTGTATGTAATGATGATGATGTGCTCCTGACCTGTTGCGTCCTCTCGGCCGGGTTCAGCATCACCGCCTGGCGAAAGCTGTTGTCCACGTACGACGCCATTGTCTCCAAAGCAAAAAGAAAAAAGAAAAAAAAAACGAGTGGAAAAAAAATTATGAATTAAAGAATTTCCGGGAATCAGCGCGGTGTGTCCGTGCGTGTCAGCCCGTGTGGAGGCTCCTTCCCCGGGACACGGCCTGCTGCGCCCCCCCGGGCCTCTCTCTGTGTCTCAGTCTCTCGATCCGACAAAAGAAGGAAGCAAAAACCCCCCTGCAAAAAAAGAAAGCAAGCCCACAGTGGCACACCTTTACCTGTCCAAATGAACGCGTGGAAAAAATCCCGGTGCGCTTATTCTTCTTTTTGCACAAAGCATTAAATGCATTTCCCTCCCGACTACACCGTGCCCACGATCCGCGGATTTCACGACGCCTCCAAGGGGAGAAGGAGAAAAGATCCACCCGTGGGTCGGGTTTCGGTTCTGTTCCGCAAAAGCGTCAAACAGCGCGCGAGCGTGTGCGTATGTGTGTGTGTGTGCGTGCGCACGCTTAATTCAGTTGCTTACAAAAGTGACACACTGTTGTATGTGCGTGTGTGTGTGTGTGTGTGTGTGTTTCCCACTAACCATGGTGACCGGCTGCGTACCGTGAACGCGCACGATCGCACAGGAGCGCGCAGAATGGGCGAGACCTGGGAGGTGCACCATAAACAGGAGCGGAACAATGCTGAGCTGTGCTGCCATCCACCGAGCACTGCATACAACTACAGTCTGAACCCTGCTTCATCCAACCTCCTGCTGAAGATCTCTCAAAAATGCATTTTGGAGCCCTAACAAAATTTCTCATAATATGTAAACACCTGACCATCAGAACCTCCGAAGCGTCACGGCACTGCAAACTGTAAGCGCGTGGTATAAAATAAAACGTATGTTCCTGCATGACGATGCGCAAAAACCTCAAACGTCCTGCACAGAACCCTGACTTCAACCCCACTGAACACCTTGGAAAGAAACTGGATCACCAGCTGAACCCACTGAGCTCCTTGTCTAACATCAGGATCTAATCTAACTAAATAGTTTGAAGCTGAAACATCACTGACCACAGACTCAACACTGATTTATCCAACCTCCTGCTGAAGATCTCACAAATGCATTAAGGAGCCATGAACAAAAATTTCCAAGACTATCTGGAACACCTGAACTCAACGTCTGTTCTGGTCTGACAGTGTGCCAGTGTACAAATCAAATGCCGTGAAGTCATGGTGTGTCAAGGTTTGACAGATAAAGAACTTCTGCCTTATGAACAGAGCCTTGACCTCAACCCAACTGATCACCATGGAGAAGAACTGGACCACCAAATGAACCCCAGATCTCCTGGTCTAACATCAGAGTCTAATCTAACTAATGTAATTAATGCTAGTGGAAAGCCTTCCCAGAAGAGTAGGAGCTCTTTTAAGTCAGATACAAACTTTTGGTTATATGGTGTGTTTTGGGGTTTTTCCCCAATGGATTGAAGAAGCATGCGAGAAATTTATAATAAAAACTACAGTTTTTTTTTTTGTGTGTGTGTGTGTGTGTGTGTGTGTGTGTGTGTGTGTGTGTGTGTGTGTATTAAATCATTAATATTTTAGAATTGTGAGAGTCGAGTGCACTCATAAATAACTTATTGAGCCAGCAAAACCAGGACACTAACAACCCACTGTGAACACCATAGTCACTATGGTCTCCATGGTAACCAGAGGTGACCCCCCCCAACAGTGTGCTTCTACCCTCAGTTTATACTCACCTGGAGCTCGAAGCAGGTGGCTGATAGAAGAGATGAATAGGAAAGACTGGAGGACAGAACCTGCCCACCAAGAAACAGGGCAAATCCTTTTTACAGGTACAACCAGTGTGGGTTTGTTTATTTGTTTATTTGTTTATTTGTTTATTTGTTTGTTTGCTTGATTATGTACCTGTTGACTATGTGCAAGATCTAAATCGACCACTGGATACTAATCCCTTTACTGTCAGTAACAGTGAACTTATCCGGTTAATAATAACAAATTGTGAAAATTAATTAAATCAATTTGACTTGTTTTTAAAATAAACTAAATCTTTCTATTAAAAAAAATCTATACTTTTTTTTGAAAAGGGGATTAAATAGTAATGTTTAACTTGAATTCCATATCTGCTATCATTACGAGCGCGCCCTCTAGAGGCGAATCACTGACACCACGTGTTGTTTGTTTTCCCACGTGAGACTGCGCGCTAGATGGATTAATTTATCACAATTTATTAAGTATATAATTCTACTTGTTAATGAAAAGATCCATATTTACTTCCTTTAACACATTTTCATGATTTCAGACTCTTTATTTTAATGTCTGTAATAAAGTACTGAATACTATAATAATAATAATAATAATAATAATAATAATAATAATAATAATACTCTTTATATTATATAGCGCAATTAATAGTAACCTCTCAAGGCACTTTACATAAAATATCCAATTATATAAATACAAATATCTATCTATCTATCTATCTATCTATCTATCTATCTATCTATCTATCTATCTATCTATCTATCTATCTATCCATCCATCCATTCATCCATCCATCCATCAATATACACTGGAAATGATCCACAATTGTCTTTTGGAGAGTTAAGGGGTCAGAGTTGACATCCTGAGAAGTTTCTACTTAAATCCATTGGTGTGTTACACAGACCCTTTAGGGTTCCTCTAAATGAAGAAGCTCAACAAGCTTTCAGGCTTGAAACAGGAGCCTTTCTGTCTACTTTTCTAAAATTTTAATAGATATTTTGAGAACAAACTGCCTGCAGCTTTACCGGTTTTATACTTCAATATCTGTCCATCTTTCTATGTCTGCCCGTCTGCGTCTGCCCAACCGTCTGTCTGTCTGTCTGTATGTCTGTCTGGCTGTCTGTTTGTCTGTGCTTTATTATATTTTGTGTATGATTATATTCATCTCTTTGAATCTGTTCTGGTCACAATCTTTAAAGATTCCTGATGTTTTTTTTTTTTTTTTTTAAAGTGTTAATTTTTATCCTTTAATGTCTAATATGATGATATTGTTACATAGTGCTATCATCTCTACTAATTTCATGTCTTAGGAAGAAATACAGTGAAATACAAAAAAAATAAACTTCTCAGTTGTTAATGTGCAAATTTGGATCCATCCTGCTCTGAACTGTAAATCAGCTCTCACTAATGCTTTGTATGCACCGTCCTTCTGCTGCTCTGTAGGTCCTGATGGCATTGGAAATTACAGAGTCCGGCAATATGATTTTCATAATAGCATTGGCATTGTTGACTTGCCAGCTGAGGCCACAGGGGATTTAAATTATCTCTTCCGGCCTGCATCAGGTGCACCACCACCTCTGCCCAGACACTGTTACGTCGGAGAGGTGGGATGGGGCATTATGTATGGCTT
The DNA here is from genome assembly GCA_024362625.1 of Silurus asotus. NCBI lineage: Eukaryota > Metazoa > Chordata > Actinopteri > Siluriformes > Siluridae > Silurus > Silurus asotus. Next base: position 7,490,523 of record MU551577.1, read on the forward strand.
CCAGCTCAATGCCAGAACTTTACTTAGCAACCACCAGCTCAAGGTTAGTCACGTGGGAAATAAAGTATGTATGAAATTGACACTGTAGACTCCTTTTGTAAATATTAAACGTGAAGAAAGCTTTATTACATCAAGGTTTTGCGTCTTTGTTGAAGTACGACAGCAACGGGCCAAACGGAATCGAGAATTCTGTAGCGCTTTGATATAAATGTAGTTCAGCTACTTGAAACTTAAATTGCAAATCATCTATGATGATTCTCATTACAATTATTTTGACTTCTTTTGGCTGATATAATATGATACGTCTTGCTTTCTTTTCCTATCAGCGTTCTGTGTTTTGCTCGGACATGGAGGACATCTCAAATATTCCACAGTAAGACCCAGACACTCAGACCTCCCGGAGATTTAATTACCATAACACACACACACACACACACACACACACACACACACACAGAATCCCAGATTATTAGTGCTAAACTTTAGCCTCCTATTCCTACTGATATTTGTTTAATATTCCTACTGATCCAGAATCAGCCACAATTTCCTTTTCACAAGCTTCTCAATTTCAGCTCTGGATCTTCTCATTGATGGTGTTAAATGTCAGTGAGTGTTTGAAGAAGCTTCTTGACTTCTCCGCATTAATAATTAACTCACACGTACACCCACACAGGAAACTGCCAGCCAGCATGCTTTGTAGACAGGCAGGAGCCAAAGTGCCTGAAAGGACCTGAGGGCCGATGAGAACCTTAGCTAGGACAACAAGCTGAGCAAGGTCAGATATCTACCTGAGAATAACACCTGCTTCTTACAGACTAGGGGTAGAATAGAATTTCAATATCCTGTACACTGTAAAGGGTTTTGGTGTAAATTTACAATGAAATACTGGCAGTTGGGTTGCCAGCCACATGACTATTACTCTACATACAGTTTTTTATCAGTTGCTTTGGAGCATTTCTCAGTTCAAAACTACTTAAACCTCCACATCATGTAGTCACTTGATCACATTATTAAACATAAAAATGCATTTGCATTCAATGACTTATGCACAGAACTGATGCCTAAGATAAATTTTGATCAACATGAACATAAACAACTGATAATGTAGGAAACAGAAGACACTTGTACACAATCAAATAAATGAATGTACAAATGCATTCACGATTTTAAAAGCAACAAGAAATGTTCTTATGATGAGCACAAGTGACTATGTGATGTGGAGGTTAAACAAGTAGTTTTAAGAAATTTCATTTCTGATCTGAGAAACACCAAAGCAACTGAGAAAAAACAACATCTACAGTTACAGTCATGGCTGGCAAAGTACAGAAAACAATATTTCTTTTGCAAGAAAGATGCTGTTCATACGAATTGAGAAAATCCGAGAACTTTAGGATGATTTAAAAAAAAGCTGAGAAGCAACTGAGAAAAACTGTAATAAAAGGTAAAATGATCTAGAAGACTATCCTGGGGTGACAAACTGCTACAAAGCTCTGACCTTGGAGATTCCTTCAATTATGGGAAACATGAATTTTCTCCTGAGAAAAAAACTTTAGCAACCGATTTAAGCACAATAATGTATGCCTGTGATTTGCATTTTTTTTTTGCAGTACAAATATTTGACAAGCAGCTGTTAGAAAGATATGCATCAGTGACTGATGAGAAACTGTGATTTCTTTTGATGGTAGGGACCAGGCTCAATTCAACCGAGGAAAATATTTCAACAAACGAAATGAATTCAACAAAGGAAAAGAATTCAACAGAAGAAAGCAACAGAGAAAACAAGTTGGCTTTACAACACACCCGCCATTGCAAGAGGCAACACTAAAGTGATAAAAGGACTGAACAATAAAAATGTCCTCAATGATGTGCACTTAGTATCAGGAGCATTTACGTGTACACTTGCTTGTTTCGTTATGACTTATGGTCCTATGTGCAAAATAATGTAAAATAAAAATGTAATTAAGTATACTGAGAGTTTATTGCGATCTAAATGTACGGATTATATTAGTTAATATAAGAAATAAATAACAGTTTATATCCTATATAAATTGTCAGTATGTGTGATACAATAAGCTGTGAAGAAGAGTTACAAAATGGAAGTCAGAATTTCAGAGTATGTTCTAAGTGTTCCTCTGACAGCACACCAACAATACCAATCATTTATTACAGTAATAACATTGATAACAGAAATGTACGTAATTTCAACACTATTGTTACTTTAAAACATTTAAAAGAATATTTTGTCAATGTTTTAAAGTAACAATGGTGTTTGAAATGACGTAACTCATCAGAACACCAGAGGGAACTTTTGCTATGTTTCCACACGGACGATTTTATTTGCCGGTGAGTGCATAATGGTGTTTTTTTTTTTGATGGTTTTTTTTTTTTTTTTTTTTTTTGGTCTGGGGAATAGGGATGTAAGTCTCTGATCCAGTACCACAGTAGATGGCGGTAATGCTCTTCTTAAGAATGCGAACCGCCAATAAAGAAGAAGAAGATGAGCAAGAGGGGAAAGAAGAAGAGGAGGAGGAAGAAGAACTAGTGGAATCAGTAAAAGAAGAGAAATAAGCAGAAAAAGAATAAAAATATATATATATTCTCCTGCTGTCTTTTATATATAATATTAATTACCTTTAGTATCTATCTATCTATCTATCTATCTATCTATCTATCTATCTATCTATCTATCATTAACAATTTAAAGTTTTAAAGTGAAATAAAATTACATAAAGTTTTAATATTTACTCTGTGGGACTGATGAGATGAGCACAGATGCAGCACGTGGCCGCTCCGTCACACTAGAGGGCGCCACATACACACTTTACCCGAAACTTGCTCATGGGAAAAGAAGCTTCTAGTTCATTCAGGAGCAGAACAACTTCACGAAAACCAGAGGAAAATGTCCAACCCGAGTCCAGTGTCCAAACCCGGCAATGCGGACAACCCGAGGGTTTTCTTCGATGTAGAAATCGGAGGTGGAAAAGGTGAAGACATTTCTCATTGCCTTCATCACGCTTCTTATCTACTGTTAATGTTACTGACCATTGTTCTGTTAGCACGCGCCTCTCTCTCTCTCTCTCTCTCTCTCTCTCTCTCTCTCTCTCTCTCTCACACACACACACACACACACACACACACACACACACACACACAACCTTTTCTGATTTATCTTTGTTTTCAGACTTCTCTGGACATTTTCTAATTAATTCCTCTACTTTTATTTGTATCTATTGATCTTCACTTCACTGCACTTAACCTTCTGCCCCACATCTCACCATGTTCCCTATTCAGCGATCTGCAGACTGGAGCTGTTCATCATCCAGTCATCAAAACCCCACACTGATATTTCACCAACAGCAGAGTCCTCAATTATACTACATTTCACAAGTGTCTATCCATTCCTCCTCTATCTCTATCTATCTATCTATCTATCTATCTATCTATCTATCTATCTGTTTATCTATTGACCCATCCATTCCTTGTCTGTCTGTCTATCTATCTATCTATCTATCTATCCATCTATCCATCTATCTATCTATCTATCTATCTATGCACCCATCCTCTATCTATCTTTCTTTCTTTCTTTCATTATCTATGAACTCATCCATTCCTTATCTATCTATCTATCTATCTATCTATCTATCTATCTATCTATCTATCTATGCACCCTTTCATTCCTCCTGTCTGTCTGTCTATCCATCCATTCATTCATTCATTCATTATTTATTTATTTATCCAGTGAGTCCTGATTCTGGAATCTCCTTCCAAAACTGTCTGAAAAGCAGACGGTATAGACAGTAGAAGTGTCTGAAAAGCAGACGGTATAGACAGTAGAAGTGTCTGAAAAGTAGACGGTATAGACAGTAGAATTGTCTGAAAAGCAGACGGTATAGACAGTAGAAGTGTCTGATACCCAGACGGTATAGACAGTAGAAGTGTCTGAAAAGCAGACGGTATAGACAGTAGAAGTGTCTAAAAAGCAGACGGTATAGACAGTAGAAGTGTCTGAAAAGTAGACGGTATAGACAGTAGAATTGTCTGAAAAGCAGACGGTATAGACAGTAGAAGTGTCTGAAAAGCAGACCAGATTGACAGTTAAAATGTCTGGCATGTGTCACTTGACTGAGCCATGTGACACATTTTCCATGATCTCTGGATGTATTTTATGACTTATATACCACTGTGTATAGACAGTAGAAAGACAGTAGAAGTGTCTGAAAAGCAGACGGTATAGACAGTAGAAGTGTCTGAAAAGCAGACGGTATAGACAGTAGAAGTGTCTGAAAAGCAGACGGTATAGACAGTAGAAGTGTCTGAAAAGCAGACCAGATTGACAGTTAAAATGTCTGGCATGTGTCACTTGACTGAGCCATGTGACACATTTTCCATGATCTCTGGATGTATTTTATGACTTATATACCACTGTGTATGTCTCTATGTCTTTGTCCCAGTTGGCCGCATCGTGTTCGAGCTCTTCGCCGACGTCGTCCCGAAAACGGCAGAGAATTTCCGCGCTCTGTGCACCGGCGAGAAGGGGCTCGGAAAAAGCACCGGTAAACCCCTGCACTTCAAGGGATGTCCTTTTCACCGCAGTAAGTACGGAGTTTAGGTTTGGGAGACGCTTGAATTGTAGTTATGACAGACAGAATCACAGACATGATCATTTTCCTTCATTCCAGTCATCAAGAAGTTCATGGTGCAGGCAGGAGATTTCTCCAATCAGAACGGCACCGGAGGAGAGAGTATCTACGGGGAAAAATTCGAGGATGAAAACTTCCACTATAAGGTGAAAAGTTTACTTTGGTGTTTGAAGCCGCATTTTATATTTATTTTGATGAAGTAGGAGACTGAAGGTGAGGAGTAAAATCACACATTCCAGTTAAAGTCCTCGACATGCAGCTTCCACGTTTATACATTTAATCATCAGAAAAACGTTACGTACGTCACTATACATCATACAATAGACACTACTGACTTAATACTGTTTTTATTATTATTAAAATATAAAATAAGAAATATGACATTTTTAAGCAGACAGATTTTACACGCTTTTGAGCGACGTATTGGCAGCAAAATATGATAAATGAAGATAAAAATTTTATTTATTTTTATATATTTTTTGTTTTCTTAGCATGACAAAGAGGGCTTGCTGAGTATGGCGAACGCGGGGCCAAACACCAACGGCTCGCAGTTCTTCATCACCACTGTGCCTACACCTCACCTGGACGGCAAGCACGTGGTGTTCGGGCAGGTGCTGAAGGGCATGGGCGTGGTCAAGATGCTGGAGGCCATCGACACCGAGGAAGAGCATCCGGTCAAAGTGAGGCACATGGAGACGAGACGAATATTAAAAGAAAAAAACAATAGCATTCTGATTTTTTACGGCTTCAAAGAACGCCATGACTATTTTGGATTGCGGTCATTTAAGAGAAGCAAAGTGTCAGCATGTCTATTTTCAGCATCGGCAAAATGACACGTAAATAATATATCTTTTTTTTTTTTTATTAAATGTCAACTGGGTCTTTAGCACCAATAATTGGTTGCTGGAATTATCAGCTATCGCAAAATACGTTCAGATAGTTTTTCCGGGGTGCTGTCGTCTGGCATTATGAGAGGCAAATGTTTTGTTTGGTTGTTTTTTTTTTTTTTTACACAAGAGACTGTGAACAGTGCATGGGGAGAACAATAATTAATTATTATTTATTATTAAGGATTTATTAATTATATAATATTTACTAATTAATATATTCAGATTTATTTAATTTAGGTCCTTTTTAATATTCAGTACTGTATTTTTATTATTTTGTAATAAGTTCAGTACCATTTTACATGGCACTTCCTGCACCTTAAACAGTTTACAGACAGAGAATATATGAAAGAATCGTTCATAAAAATAGACAAATAAATTGCTAACATCAACAATGTTCATAATTAACAGAATTAGCATAACAATAGAAGTCACACCAGTGCCGCCTAGTGGTGCAACTAGGCAACTACATTACATCTGCATAAAACAACAAATTAGATTCTATCCATTTAAAGGTCGAAAATGTTTTGCGGCTTTAAGCAAATTATATTTGTTGGCCGAGGGGCCAGAAGGGCTTCATTGTTTGCAGACCCCTGGTCTAGGAAGTGGAATTATTTTAGTTTTGTTTTACTGCGGTAATTCAGTACTTTGTTTAACCAGCATTTGTAGTATTCGTTAGCGTTCCTGTAGTATCACATTATTTGGAACTTTCCATTAAATCTTTTTTGGTGCACATGCAAACTTTTTTTCTTTTATGCTCTGCAAATTGACTTTAAAATTACTAACGCAAAACTGCAAATCTTCCTCCTCCTTCGTGATTTAATATGTATTGAGTGGCGTGACGAGAGTTGCTGCTGGATATTTCGAACGAGACGCCTCAGACAGTCTAATTGAATTGAAGCCCGAAACATTTAGTTTAATTGTCCAAGCACGAGTTGCTCTCGTGTTAAAAACGAGAACGTGAGAAGGATTAAAATTACATTCGAACGCTTTGACAGTGGCTGGGCATATAATGCGATTTGGTTCAGTTTAATAATAGCGGCCCCGTGGCACACAGACTAATTTAAACATCTCTTTCTCTCTTTCGCTCTATTTCTCTGGCTGTCTCAGCCATGTATCATTGCTGATTGTGGAGAGCATAAAGCAGGCGATGATTGGGGCGTGGCTCCTAATGACGGCTCCGGAGACGTGCACTCGGACTTCCCAGAGGACTCGGACGTGGACTTTAACAATGTGAGCTTTATTTATTTATTTATTTATTTATATTCTAGGATGCTGCTCGTTTTAATAAAAAAATTAAAGAAACCTCAAACATATTTAGTTTTTTAATCATAAACAGCAACTAACTTGCATTAAGCTCATGAGGTAATTTTATCTTTCAGGCTGATAAAGTCTTGTCCGTGGCGGAGGACATCAAAAACATCGGGAACAACTTTTTTAAAGCCCAGAACTGGGAGGCTGCTATGAAGAAGTACTCCAAAGCCCTGAGGTGATTACATCAGTCTGTGACCTGCTTTTGTTCTAAAAAAAAAAAAAAATTTTTGATTGCTGTTAATTAGCACCATTTTTCCTGAATATGTTGATGCAGGTATTTGGAGTTATGTGGCAGTAACGTGGAAGATGACAGCGAGCAGAAAAAGCTGGAACCCACGGCTCTGAGCTGCATCCTCAACACGGCAGCCTGCAAACTGAAACTGCAGCAGTGGCAGGAAGCCATCGAGAGCTGCGATGAAGTATGCACACTCCATTTATTTTAATACTATGTATATTTTAAAGAGAAAAGGTACCAAGTACCCTGATTGTCTCAAGATCTCTGAAGATCTGATAGAGCTTCAATCTAACCAAAACTGTAGTTGTTTCTCCATTGGTGCTGTGAGGGCCAAGTTCACAAAGCTGCAGGAACCCTTAACTGCTCAGGTTTATGAATGAGATCATTGTAAGTTACTCTGGATTAAGGCGTCTACCAAATGCCATCTGAATGTTCTCGACTTGGATTGCAAGCAAATATAATGAGTTTTTACCTCAGGATTTTCTATGAACCATCAGCTATCTCTAAAATCATTTTTAGGAGCCTCCACATAGCTGACCTATAATCATTAAACTATGCTTAGCTAGTAAAACAAATTTACTTCAGGAGGACACGCAACATTGTTATCCTCCTGAGGTAAAATTCTTTACTTCAGGAGGATATTCAATAAAAAAAAAAATCTTTGCTTCTCAGAAATCTTACAAGTATAAAAAAATATTACTGAATGCATAGTTTTACCTCAGAAAAAGGTTTATATTGTACTGAGCTGGCAATTCAATTTCTGTATGTCAGGATTTTTTACTTGGCTAATTATTTTTACCTCAGGATTTTCTCCTGCTAGCTGGCTAAGGAAAAAGAACAAATGGCTTTAGTTGTACTTGGTTAGAAAAACATTTTTAAATGTATAATATTAATTAAATTATAGCATAACTTTTTTAACAAAAATTTTAATCTAGCATCAGATTTCAACATTTGAACTTTAAAATGTTTTTTTATTTATTTAATTGTTTATTTTTTAATAAATAATATAATGTTGCTATTCAATGCACAAATTGGGTCCATTACCCGCAAATTATCAAGACGTTTACATTTCAAAAAGCCATTCACGATAAAATCAGCCAGAACTTCACCGCTCCGATCTGCCGATTCCATTTAGCGCAATAATTTGCTTGTGAAAATCCAATTAAGGCTGATGGAATTTTCCTCTTTGTGCCCTAATTAAAACATTTCCGTTGCTTCAAGGGATGAATGGGAGGTTAATTAGGAGCTACGACGAGAGATGTGATAATGATCTGATTGGTGTTTGCTGACTGTGTTCCTCACAGGCTCTGGAGCTGAATCAGACCCATGCTAAAGCTTTGTTCAGGAGAGCGCAGGCTTGGCAAGGCCTCAAGGAGTTCAACAAGGCAATGGTATGAAAGATAATCGCACACATCGCGAGCTCTCGATATGGCGTTCGTTTGAAAGAACACAAAGCGAAATCTGTGCTGTTTGGTGTATTTTTTTTCTTACATCAGGTTATTTTCTCTTCACCAATAAATAAATAAATACCAACTCATATACTGAAGTTCAATGAGAGGATGCTTTGGAATTTTTGAATTTCTTATATGGTGTTAAATTTTTTACACAAGCGGAGATTTGTTAAGCCTTTAGGATGCAGAAGCCTGTTTTTTTTAATACTTTGCCATGGCACTACAGTTTACATCGCCCGATTTAACACGTGTTCCGACTCTTCTGCATGACCTGTAACGTTTTCTGGAGCATTGATCTTTCCCTCTTCTCAAATTACAGATCGATCTGAAGAAAGCACAAGAGACTGCACCAGACGACAAAGGTAAGATGCAGCAGACGAGCAAACAGCTCAGTCTCATCCCCAGTGTTTCCCTCAGCATTCTGCTCATGTCAGGTTTAACAACATGGGTCACCACAACAAGGGCTTAAATTTTCAGCCCCTTTTTACACTTCTCAACCTTTCGTTATTTATGTGTGCTGGCAACGTGGAGATAGATTTTTAATTCAGCTCACTCATAAATCAGCCACATGCTGTAGAGCTTCATTTCGGTTGCCTGGATAATTTATTATACACCATTATTATTATTATAGATTTCCATTACAGCTGGGGTTTACTAGTAATGTAGTCATTTACTAGAAATACGAGGTGGCATCAATAAGTTTCAAGACTAGTTTTGTCAGATGGCTGCACACGGCTGCACGCGCAGTCACAGGGCGCACCAACCATCCATAAGACATCGTCGTGTTTACTCAAGATGTCCTTTCATTACTCTGATAAAAATAAATAAATAAATACTCCACTAATAAATCATTTTTAATCCCTAAACATTATTTTAAAATCGAGCACCAAAATCCACTACGACGCACACATCCGGCAATTAAAACCATCCGTGTGGAAACATTGTTTCGTTTGGTGTCCTGATGATTTACAGAATCTAAAATATTTTCATTACTTTCAAACATTTATGCTCCTATGTTGAGTTTGGTTTCACTAATAATAAAAACGCATTTGCATTAAGCATCCATATTTGTCCATGTGTAGATTAAAGTATAAAGGATAATCATGCGCTTAAATATTTTGACAGCCTTAATATATATATATATATATATATATATATATATATATATATATATATTATATTGTTTTTAGTATTAATATATGCCAAAATTTTGATATAAAAATTTGCATTGTTGGAATTCAAATATTGCAGTTACACCCTTTGAACACCAGAGGTCTCAGTCCATGCAACCTATAGTCGATGAGATCTGCTCTTGTGAAGTTACCGATAATCCAAAACCTCATGAGATATATAATCCGTATCCATTGTTACACCTCTACAGTACCAGGAAAACGGACTGGCTGTGGAAAACCGAAGTTTTAGCCTACTTTAGAGATCTGTTTCTGCTTACGATTGAAATTTCCCACATCTGACACTTTGTTTATTCATATTAAATGTTCGGGAGAATATATATATTTATTTTATAGAGATGTGGTGATTCTGTGGTACATTTTAAATATAAGAATTAGACAGCTATGAATAAATTTATATTCTCATGTATGTTTTTCCTTTTTTTTGCTACATTACACAAGTTTGCTCTCATTCAGTCATGGGATGAAACAAATCCTTTTTTCTTTCCCTTTCTTTCTCCAGCTATTGCAAACGAGATGCTGAGGGTCAAGCAGAAGGTGAAGGAAGAGACTGAGAGAGAAAAGAAGATCTACTCCAAAATGTTTGCGTAAACGAGCCGTGCCGTGTTTTACGTGCCGATCGACACGTCCTCACGTCCCTTTACTCAATATAATGCCACTAATGTAGAGAACATGGAGAAAAAGTACAACCGGGAATCTCAGCTCTGAGAAAGAAATGCAGTTTGAAGGGAGAGATAATATGCCATGTGGGAACGTTGTGAACGTGAAGGCCTGACACGTGGCTGCGTATAGACTACTGTGTGAAATGTTTATTTAATCAGAAACCAGGCTGAAGACTGTTGTTTGTATTTATTTGTTTTGAGTTTGCTGTTGATCGGTTTAAAGGGAAACTCGTTCCACACAACCAACGTGGTGATGTTTTAAGAAATCAAAGAATAAAACTGCTGCTTGAGGGTTATTTTTTTGTTAAAATGTATTCATTCTGCAAGTTTGACATTATATACAGTGCGAAGAGGAAGTAGTGTGTAATAAATACCTCGCGTATGAGCTCCAGCTCACATTCGCACGTGTGCGTTGACAGACAAAACACTCCTTCAAACCGTCAAACGTTTACATTTTATATAAAAGCCCATCTGAAGTCTTTGTCAGAAGGCTTCTGAACCGTACAAGTTCAACATAATGCCACTTGAGTGATAATAATTACACACAGTTCCTTTAATAATGGACATCTGATCTGTAGGCACACTGAAAATAGACGTGTCTAAATAAAACATTAATGAAACGGAACGCGTGATCACATGCCGTTGTAAGCAGGTCCTCCACTGCCCTCGGGAACGACCCAGTTGATGTTCTGGCTGGGGTCTTTAATGTCGCATGTCTTACAGTGCACGCAGTTTTGAGCGTTGATCTGTAGCCTCATACCGTCACCCGACTCCAGTGGGACGAACTCGTACACACCTGTGAAATCAAATTGAGGGTTAAAACGGCAAAAACAAAAATACACCCTGTAACACACACAACTGAACTCTGGCGACCTCTAGTGAGGGTAAGGTGTATTACAAGGCGGGTGACACCTACATCCTGGAAGCATGACAACGTATCGTACGAAAAATTCTAATATTTGTATATCTCTATAGTCAACGTAATGTATTTGTAGTATCTTTCTGGAAAAATGTAAAACATACCTGCAGGACAAAACCTCTGTTCAGGACCATCGTAGATGGCGAGATTCTGAGCTACAGGAACGCCGTCGTTCTTCAGTGTGAGGTGAGGAGGCTGGTTGTGCTCGTGATTGGTCCCGCTCAACGCCACCGATGAAAGGAGATCAAAGCTGATCTTCCCATCAGGCTTTGGGTACTCGATGGGTGTGCAGTCTTTTGCTGGCTTTAACTGGGCGAAGTCCGTACCTTTAAATAAATAATAATAATGAATGAGGGGAAAAAAAAAAAAACAATATCCAAAACTTGGGTTTTCTCCACTTCGGTGTTCTAAACCTCACCGCAGTGTTTTAGTGTCCATGGCTCTTTCCCCCTCAGTATCCAGTAGAAGATCCCCGTGTACAGCATTCCTCCATACAGCCCGAAATAATTGTGGAACGACGGCCGAATGTTCCGCACGGAGTACAGCTCCTTCCAGACCCAAGAGTTCTTCAAATTTTCCTCATACTCAGGAGCATGGATACCTAAGAGTCACGCCAAAAAATAAAACGTTAAATTGGGCTCCTCGTCGGGTAAATCTGTGGAAGCGCTCGTCACGTGCCTGCTGTCTCCGACTCCAGGTTCTCGTCTGTCAGTTTGTTAAAGATGGCCTCCGCTGCCAGCATGCCGCTCTTCATGGCCGTGTGCGTCCCCTTGATCTTGGGGACGTTCATGAAGCCTGGGCTGCAGCCGATCAGAGCGCCGCCGGGGAACGTTAGCTTGGGTATAGACTGTAAAGAGAGAGAGAGAGAGAGAGAGAGAGAGAGAGAGAGGCGCGATACTTGTTAAACGATCGTTAAATACAGCCGAGTGATTCAAGTACCGAGACGCAGTACCTGAAAACCTCCTTCGTTTAGAGCTCTGGCGCCGTACGCAATCCTGTTTCCTCCCTCCAGGGTCGGAGCCACGGACGGGTGATGCTTCCAGCGCTGGAACTCTCGAAACGGATTTAGGTACGGGTTAGTGTAGTCCAAACCCACCTGCACAAGCACACACACACACAGCCACAGGAAGTTACATAGCACCAGTTTCTAATACACAAGTACACATTTTTTGTTTGCCTCTGCCAGGAGGTTAAAGCCTAACTGTCCATTTAAATAAAGGGTTAATTTCACATAGACAAAGAATAATATGCCAGAAATATATGGAGTGGCCCAGGATCAATTAAATATCTCCAGACTTATTATATTCCATATTGTCTATCTCAGACCTCAATGAAATGAAGAATGAAAAGAAAAAAAAATAATCAATTCCTCATTCATTCCTTTGACTTACCACTAAGCCCAGGGCCACCAGCGGCTCTCCTTCGTTCAGGTGGTATAGAAAAGTGCCTCCGTACGTGTTTCTGTTCAGAGGCCAACCCACAGAGTGCTCCACTCGACCCGGGCGCCAATTCTTTTCATCAATAATCCACAGCTGGTGGGCGAAGGGGGGGAACGTGTTAGGGTGCTAACAGACTATAGAGTCTGATACTTTTGTTTTTTTTTGTTTGTTTTTACACTGCACATAATAAAATAAACCAAAACATATGAATGAAAAGGTGTATATGATTTATATATATTGTGTGTATAGCCGTCCTCTAGCGTTCCTCTGTTCAAATCACTCATTTATCAAATCTAATCTAATCTAATAAATGCTGCCCAATACAGAGCATTTTAATCATTTCTTCATGTTAAAGTTTTAAAAAGTTCTGCTTCATAGTTTTCACTGAGGAACCAAATTCAAGATCTAAAGCGAGAGCTCATTAGATTTAGAAGTAAATTCAACACGTGAACAAGGAAGACTGGAAGCACGAGTAAGTATTGCTGCGTTTTGAGGTACGAGTTCATATGAAGATGTGTGGCGGATCGGGTACCTCTTTAAGGCCGATGGCGTAGGTCTGTGGTTGGCAGTTCTCCCTCAGGTTGAACTGTCTGTAGAGTTGTTTGGAGAGGTGACCGTGACATCCTTCTCCAAACAGAGTGACCTTGGCGTGGAGCTCCATGCCTCGTTCAAACACGTCCTGTAAAACACACGCGTTTGCTCATGCGTTTATATTTGATATCTGCGATGTCATTTCAAGACCAGACCGAAGAAATCACTTGTCTAGAAAAGGGGTGACGAACCTTAGGAGAGCCGTCTTTGGCGATACCGACGTCGTTGGTGGCGATTCCCTTCACGCTCCCGTCCTCATGAAACAGCACCTGTAAGGAGGATTTTTATAAAAAAATTTAAAAAATTCGTAAAAATTGTTGCTTCTGGAAAGAATTCCCATTGTTTCACTATTTCCACATTTCCAAAACAATTCAAAAATTAAATTAAATAGTTGAAATTTGTTAGACCCTGTTTGGGTGTAACACACGTGTAGAAGTGCGTGTTTATTTTACATTTAATTTTCTAAAAATATCTTCTGTTTTACATCTTTCAGCACTTTAACAAAAAGTCTTCATTCCTCCTACATTCTTTCACTCCCTTAATATGCAGCATTTTTTTTCTTTTACGAAAAAATTCTTTACTCTGGACATAAAACGCAAAAAAAAAAAAAAGACACGCCATTTCGCCTACGCGCAGAACTTTTTTTTATACCCCTGGCATTGTTGTGTATGTTTTCAGGTTTTATAATATTTAGATTGTTCTGCACGTTAAAAGAATTTCACTCGGTACACGTGTGCGCCGAACCGAAAGTCCTGTACAGGATCATTTTGGTACGAATGCGTGTATCGTTTTCGTACCTAATTCAGGTTAGGTCTATGTTTTTGGACTAATCAGGGAGAGAGAGACCTCAAAAGGAAAAGAAAATATGGGTCACTATTTTCAGACCTCGGCTGCAGCATAGCCTGGATACAGCTCGACCCCGAGTTCTTCAGCCTGCTCACCCAGCCATTTTACAAGGTGACCCAGTCGTACTATGTAGTTCCCGTGATTATTCATAGGAAGACCTGCGGAAAGGAAGGAGGAAGTGGAAAAAAAAAAAATCTTAGCAATGTCCTAAAGCAATTTAAACATGAACAGATCTATTTTCAGTATCTCTGCCTGAGGAATTAAAAGGTGTGTGTTCATTGTGCACGATTGTGTAACACCGGCAGCAACAGGTTCTGAAAGACGTATTACTTTACCTGGAAGTATTGGTACAGGGATTCTGTATTTTTCTGTGAGAATAGCAAATCTGTCCTCTGTAACCAGTGTGTTGAGTGGCGCCTGAAAGGACGGCAAAAAAAAAAAAAAACACACACAGTGATTTGTTTGCTGGAGAGAAACCAGGTTGCTGGGTTTAGAATGCATTTTAATCAAGGTGTCAACAAAGTCAACAACTGTGCCAGAATAACACCTTCCATGAATCATCACCCGACACATTTCCAAGGAACAGGAGAGAGTTATGCGAGACATGCAGCTTCATTTCTGTCACGTGGAAGTAAACTGTCAGAAAACCGAATATTTTTCTTTCTCCCAAGACAGGAAAAGCAACATGACAGAGGACTGAACTGTCATGTTGAAAAACAGGAAGTCCTGTCACTCATGTATCAACCCCATTCAGATCACAGACTCATTAGGATTTCTATGTAACGTTGATTTAAAAAAAAAAAAAAAAAAAACCCACTGAATCAATAAGTACATTAGTGAACCTGAGTATTAACATTCATTTCGAAATTCATGAATGATATAGTGCTGGATCAGTGGTTATTGTTTTGTATAAGTGATTGATAGATTAAGTGTTCGAGCTGCGGCACTGCCACCGCTGGGCCCTTGAGCAAGGCCCTTAACCCTCTCTGCTCCAGGGATGCTGTATCATGGCAGACCCTTTGCTTTGACCCCAGCTTTCTAACAAACTGGGTAAAAAAATGCCACTGTGCGATAATGTACATGTAAATAGAATATGCAAAGAAAGAAATTTACTGTGCTGTGTTGTACACGTGACGAGTAAAAGACTCGGATACCTGTTAAACCCTGAAGTTCATTATTTTCCACAATAATTAATTTCTTCTTATACTGCACCAATTCTAGACAAATTGACATACCAGAAACCTAAGTATCGGCACCGATAAATGATTGCTGGATCTACTGGCAAAAATCTATACCGATAGTTTTTCCGGGTTGCGTTATATAGTACGAGGGCGCCCTCTAGAGGCGAATCAGATGCCACATGCTGTTTAGGTTAATATTCACATTGTGATTTTTTTTACTTTTTATTTTTGTGTGAATGCATGCCTTTTATATTCCTCAATATTCATTCATACAATTAATATATGAATTTTATTTCATTTAATACAGTTTCATGATTCAGTACTGCTTTTTTCAGCACTATTTTACATGGAGTGTTTGTTTTTCAATCCAGAATTCAGAAAACAGATTAATCGGCTATCAGCAAGTACGATCCGATCTCGCTATCGAGATCGGTAAAATCCACTATCGGACGACCTCTAATTATTACACCTCCATGTACATGCAGTTACTGCAGAATCGATCCTTAATACAAGCATGTAACTTACTTGAAGAAAACAGCACTAGGGCATAATGCTAGTTCATAATTAATACACATTATTGCACCTAATTCTAAATCCTTAGTGCTAGTGCTTATTAAATTCTTTATTCATTACCGTTCCCTTACTGTGGAACGGAGACGCTTCAGTGTATTATCACTCGTAACTGCTATTACGAGATTATTAGCGAGTGTGTTCACTCCCACTGTAGTCTTTATGACCTATTAGTCTAAAGGTGGCTCATGTGTATTAGGAATGATAAGGTCTGAGTGTGAGAGAATATACCCCTCTCTCCTTCCAGTCTGGTAAGAGCTCAGTAAGAGCACTGGGTTCTAAACAGGCCCCGGAGAGTGTGTGAGCTCCGATCTGAGACGCCTTCTCCACCACACACACGCGCAGCTCCTTCTCGTGCTGATTGGCCAGCTGCTTCAGCCGGATGGCTGCGGACAGGCCGGCAGGGCCGGCGCCCACGATCACGACATCTGCCTCGTCAGCGAAACGCTCCATGCCCACACCTGCAGGAGGAGTCGGGAAACGTCTCAGTACGTGATTATGCGTTTACGCATAATCAGTATGGTTTTTAAGGGGGAGGGAATTTCCTATAAATTTCGGGAGACTTTCCTTGGGAAATTTTGGAAATATTCCAAGTTGGAAACTTACCAGGAATTCATGGGAATTAATACAAATAAATGTGTATAAACTGAATCATATACAAACATAAATATAAACATTTCTAAAAAACAAAACAAAACAAATATAAACATGTGGCCTCAGTAACAATAAGTTGTGCTGCGTGCATGTGACCGAAAATTTCCGGTTTATTTCCATTATTTCCCATTAATTCCCACATATTTGCATTGATCCGATCAGCAGTAAAGAGGACTAATTTCATTAAGTGAATTTCACAATCACTACATATGTGTGTCTCTGCTGGTGAAGTAAGCAGCTAAAAACATCATGAAAATTCAAGATCGCGTTCCTTGCGTCACCAACCTTCCCATCGTGGATCCTTGTCCCGAGGATAGATAGTATAATGGGATGTAATTCGTGGCAGAGAAGCAGAAGAACATCGCCGTGTGTAGACCTGCTGAGCCACCCGCTCTGTCTGAAGGGCTTTCAGTGCACGTATACATCTCCGTACTGTACAAAAAAAAACATGAGGATATCAGAAGAAAGAAGAAACATGGTGAGTAATCCGCTAAATACACGTCAGATACACCCTGGTTATCCATGGTTAAGACGTGGGTTAGTGATGGGACGGTCAGGGGATCAAGCACAAGTATTGCCAAGCTGCCACTCTTGGGCCCTTAAACAAGGCCCTTAACCCTCTGTGCCCAAGAGGGTGCTTTATCATGGCTGACTTTGTACTCCGACCCCAGCTTCCTAACATTTCACTGTGCTGTAAAGTACATTTGACAAATGAAAAGAAGACGCACTCACACTGACCAGACATAACGTCATGACTTTAGAACATCATGACCAGTGAAGAACACTAAGGGTCTCTTCATCATGGCACCTGTCAGTGCGTGGATTTATTCAGTAGGCTACAAGTGAACATTTTGTCCTCAAAGTTGATATTAGAAGCAGGAAAAATGGTCGTAAGGATTTGAGCGGGTTTGACAAGATGTGACGTCTAGACGTCTGGGTCGGAGCATCTCAAAAACTGCTGCTCTTGTGGGATGTTCCTGGTCCGCAGAGATCAGTATCTATCAAAAGTGGTCCAAAGAAGGAACAGTGGTGAACCGGCGACAGGATCATTGATGCACGAGGGGAGTGAAGGCTGGTCCTTGTGGTCCGAACCAACAGACGAGCTCCTGAAACTCAAAACGCTGAAGAAGTTCATGCTGTTAATCACGTGAAGAAGCTTTTTATTGTGATTTCAACATTATACAGCGGACACGATACACGGATACTCTACGGGTCACGACTGTTTTGGCAGTAAAAAGGGGACCAACACAAGAACACGCAGGTGGTCGTAATGTTATGCTGATCGTTCACGGTTGCTCAGATGGAAAATTTTCAATTAACAATATCAAAAGTATTGGGACACCTGACTTAAGAGGTACACAATTGTACAAGAATGGATTGAAATTTCCTGTGCACTTCGATTAGGAGGCCCAAACCCTGTTCCAGCATGACAGTGCCCCTGTGCACAAAGCAAACTCAATGAAGATCTGGATTGGAGTGGAAGATCTCCTGCTATAGAGCTACCTGACTAGCTGAATAGATCTCACGCAAATCTCCACAAAATCTCGTGGAACACCAAGAAGAGCGTGCGGAAAAAATTATTTGTCTATATATCTGTCCACAAACTTTTGTCCATAAAGTGTCTCATCTGTTGAAGGAGGGGGACAAAAACAAGGCTTGTTTGTCCTGAACAAGGAAGTAAAGATCTCTAGGGATGACATACATGTTTTCTTTTTTAAAAAAGGGAACAAAATAAGAAGAAAAACACGACCTTCAGTCTTCATCAATAAACCATCTTGGACTGATTCTATAAAATTGAGAGAGAACATCTACTTCTATCAATAGTCTCTGACTGAAAGCTTGCAGTATTATTTAACAACCCTTTCACATTATAAATAAACCTTTATAAATATACATACATACTTTATAACATGAGGTTATACGTCTTATACGTTGTTTTTTCTTCTCACGTGATTCCTGAGGTAAATTATATTTAAATGACCTTTGCCCCACTTCATGTAGCATCCTTCTATGCTATGCTAATAACAGGTTAGATGAACAACCTTCTCTTTTATGCTCGTTTTATATATCTTAAATCAATACAAAATGGCAAGAAAATAAAAGACATTTAAAAAAAAACTATAAACAAAATGCATGGAAATAAAAATCTGGCTCGTTTTTTAAGACAGTCGACACATTCCCATTGGCCGCAGCCCAAACCGCTTCGGTACTCTATAGTGCACTAGAAATAAAGTGTCTATAATTGCTACTGAACAACCATGTAAAGTGCACTTAATTAGTGAACAAGGCTGGATTTGGGATGCGCCCCGCACTCCAGGCTGGGAAGTTATGTGGGAAAGTCGCTGACATTACCTTGAAAGGAGCACCTGCTGGAAGGAAACATGGAGAAATCTGACGGTTTTACAGGCTGCTGTAAATCCGTTTAACCGACATAAAAACGCCTCCTGTAGTGTCCAGGACAGAAGGACAGAGGGACAGCTTGGACAGTTATACCAGCCCTGGAAACGTATGTCTTCTTCTTGTTCGTTTGTAGGGACGTCAAATTGTGCTAAAGAGAAAACGCTCTCTGCTGCCACCTTTCGGACAGAGGATTCTAACGCCATACGTCAGTACTAGTGTAGGGAAGATCGGATCATTTTAGTGACTCGGTTCTTTGAATCTTTTTCATCAAAATGAACGGATCTTTTTTGAGTCATTTGGTCCATTTTGTTGCTTTAATCAGAAATATAAATATATATTTATATAATAAATACATATAAATGTTATGTTCAATTAGCAGATCCCCAACATGTCTACATTCACTTTGACTGTAGTTTCAATAATGAAAAAATTACAAATGATGATAAACAGAATAACTAGCTCGTCCCTCATATCTTCTAATCCATGTCATGGTTCTTTTGTCACGTGACTCCCATAATTATTGTAACAATAATATCAGGATTCAGACCAAAAAAAAAACCCAAATCACTTATTAAAAGAACGTACAAATCAAATCAAATCAAATAAAATGCACAACTGGACTCCTCATGCTACACAGGTAAACATGGCCCTGTCCCAAAAACAAAAAACAAAAATAATCAAGATTTTTGTATATAATCTAAAACAGACACACTCACTGTCCACTTTAATAGAAACACATGTAAACCTACTCATTTACTATCATAGTTCACATCAATCATCAGAATAAAGAAAAGGTGTCTCTGTGACTGTGAGCATAGCGTGAATGATTCCAGATGTTTCACACAGCTGGTGATAAAAAACATAGAGAGATCAGCAGCTCTTTGTGTATATCTCCTTCTTCTTCTTTCGGCTGCCCCCTATTAGGGGTCTCCACAGCGGATCATCCGTCTCCATACCCCCTGTCCCCTACATCTTGCTCTTTCACACCAACTACCTGCATGTCTTCCCTCACCACATCCATGAACCTCCTCCTTGGCCTTCCTCTTTTCCTCCTACCTGGTGGCTCCATCCTCAGCATTCTTCTACCAATATAATTCATGTCCCTCCTCTGCACATGCCCAAACCATCTCAATCTCACCTCTCTCACCTTGTCACCAAAACATCCTACATGCGCTGTCCCTCTAATAAACAAATTTTTTTATCTTGTTCATCCTCGTCACCCCTAACGAAAACCTTAACACCTTATTAATAAGAAAGGTCAGAGGAAAATGTCCACTTTGGATCAAGTTCCCAGGAAGGATATAGAAACATAATCATTTACAACCATGGTGAGTAGAAAAACATCAAACCTTGATATTCCTATTCTACAACTGAAAAAAAAACACATCAAGTTCTACTTCTTTCAGCTAAGAATACGATTCTTAGGCTATTATAGGGTCAGACGCACAGATAAGTAAAAATAATAAAAAAGCATTTATTTTTTGCATTTTGCTGCTGCTAAATGACTAACAGATTAGTTCAGGTGCTGCTAATAAATTGCACAGTGAGTGTTTTTTTCTACTTCATTTCTACAAAATGTACATACAGAACTCCATGTGACTTTATCGAAATCTTTTGTATGATGGACACTAATCAGGTATGAATATGACGTCCGTATTAATCGTCTTAGACCCGACTTAGACTTAGAGTGTGACGTGCATGAGAGCATTTCAGACATCTGTACAATCCTTCCACATATAGCAAAGAGGACGACAAGTCAGTACTGCTTCAGTGGTAAAAAACTAATTGAAACTAGCAAAAAATGTGAACACATCAGAAATAAATTAATAATAAAAAAAAGGCATTTACATGATACATTTATTTTTTGCATCCAGATAATCGGAGGTCACTCGAAACGAGTTTTTTTCAGGGAGCACACATCTCTCAGTGCTAAAAGGAAATTTATTACATTTTATGAACTATGAATTTCATCATAAAACACAATGAAAAGATCAGACTGAGTGGCACTAATGGTGTTTTAGCAATAATTAGCTCATGACACTTATACAGGAGACAGATATAAAAAAAAAAGGGTACTTATTCAACATTTAAAGCTTTTCCATGAGTGAACACTGCAAACTAAACCACGTCGTTTGATTAAAATGTATTTTGACATCTGTGTGTTACAGCTTCGATATTGAACAACTTGTGAGGGTGAGGGAAAATAAAACTCAAATCATAAACGAAAACCTAATAAATCAAGTGTATGGAACATTGCAGTAATGAAGGAAACTCATCATTTAATGCATTAATGTTTGGCCAAATATTACACCAATACAACCTCAAAATAAACAAATTAATAAATAAATACATTTCTGAAAATCCTACAATTCGGTACCAAACGAAACAAAAGCCCTGCTATATTATAAATCGATAAAAGTTTGATTCCTGCTTGATGCAGAACAAGAGAGGAACATGAATAGTTCATAATGTTTATGCGAATATAACGAGCAGCACTTTACTATCACGTGGGATGCGTCAAATCAATCTACAGTGTACAAAAAGAGTTATTTCTATTATTTAAATCAGTATTATATTCAAAGTTCTGCTCCACAATTCCAAAGGATTTTAAAGACTCTTGAAATACTAATGATCGCTTATTCATCCATTCACTATTCCATAGAGTTATTATACCTTGTATTTAACACTGAATTATTAACGCTGAGTTTGTACGACAAATCGGTCTGGTTAAACAAATTGTTTTTTTTTACTTTTACAAAAGAGAAAGTATAAGTGCAGAAAATTTAGACAAAAACATTTTAATATTAGGATAAATGATATAAGATTGGCAGAGAGAAAAGGGGTGTATTATGGTGTATTATGGAGTATATTAGAAATGCAAGTGCAACACTGGTGATCAAGAATCCATTAAAGAAAAACTAAAAAAAATATATTTTTGTCTTAGATTTTTAATGATTTTGCAACTAGTTTCAGGTCTTTTGTGTGGTTTGTAAAATGCACCTGGGCTACAAAACAAGCTGCTTATATTGTCTAGAGAACTGTTTGTTTTTTACTCTAAGATTACGAGATCAAAGTCATAGCAATGGGAGAATAGTCATAATATTTAGAAAAAAAATTTAAATAACGAGAATACAGTCAAAATATTTTAAGAAAAAAGGAATTTGCCCCTTTTGTGCAGTCTGTAATGGTAACCAGTGATCGACTCCAAGGATATCAATGGTTACATCTGCTTGCTATTTGTGCGTAAACACCGACGTCACCAGTACTTCAGCCAGGGTCCCAAAGCATTGTGACATATGGATTTATATAATAAAATAAGTCATTTTTACTTTATTTCCAGAATATTACGACTTTAATCTCATAAGTTTGACTGAAAATATTACGTCATTATTCTCGTTTTTTTTTTTTTTTTTGTGGCACTAAAATGCCATCTTACAACAAACTATTATGGGGTTATTAAAATTCTGTAGCCTGTCAGTTGAGACTGTCATCATCAGTTTGTTGTACTTAAGACGAACATGAAAAATAAAATTCTATGGCCACAAGCCTCTGCTGCATAAGTATAACTAGACTCCTACTTGTGGACCATTTAGTGAAAATCACTATACAGCATTTCTAATTTACCTCATGTGAAACAAGGAACCACCAAGTATCTTAGGCAGACATGATTTTGAACACAAAAGTGACTCGTTAAATTAGTAACATTTAATACCTTTTTCAATTAATCAACACGATTACTATAATCAGTGGAATCACTCACAAACCATCCACTAGCAGTAAAAACCTGGAACTTGGTTCACATTAGAAGGCAAAATGTCACTGATTTGTTTCTTGAAGGTGTTTTCTTGTGTGGGTTCTTCCTGGAAAAATAAAGTTTTACTACATATTAGAGAAAGAAATCAGGAAAAATGGGGGTTTAAAGGGATTTTTTTTATTCCATCTGCTCTACATGTTACTTCCTTCAATTAGTTACTTCATGTGGCTTTTAATGAAAATCATTTCAAAAAATATTTCATACTAAACAATACCCCAGGATTTTTAAACATTTCCTCAATCAGACCTTTTCAAGATTTTGTTTGATTAATTAAACCTCATTATTATAACAGCATTAAGGTTAAGCCTTTTAGAATTAGGTTTCACTGTTGGAACAGGAACACATTCTTGTAAGACAGATTTTATTGTGAGGCAGCTGGTGTTTGGGCTTCTTAATTGTTTTAAGAACATAATTATGCAGTGCCTCATCTGAATAGCAAACAGAAAAGCAATTAGCTAGATCGTTTGTTCAAGTCAAGGTACACAAAACATTCTGCCTTGTGTCCCATCGACTTTAATTGGACGACGTAGACTTGTGAATTTATTTCTAGATTCATTCAAGGCATTTAAAAAAAACAAAAATACAAGTGATTTAAAAAAAAATTAAATTTCTGTGAAATGAATTCACCTTGTTCAAGTTTTCTCAATTTTCACCATTGGTCACAATTATCTCACAAGAGCATTAATCACAAATAAATTAGACCCAATAGACACCAAATATAGGAGGCGAAAACACTTAAAAGAAACTTGTTGCATGGATCTACAGTCTGGACTAGACATAATTCAGCCCCAGCCTCTACTTTGTATATGTAATTTTTAATTGCATTCATTGGTGGTGCTGTTTTCTTTTTTGGATGGGAAAAAAATAGTTTGTAAGAAAAAAGAAGAAAGAAACAAAAAACCGAATAATGCAAAGTTGTCACTATAGAAATGGATTTGCCTACAGTATGTTCATCACAGACTTAGCAATATTTAGCACAAAATTAGCAATGTCCAGGACACGAGGCGTATTTCGAACACGAATATTAAGCAACAGAATGAAACAAGACCTAGAACACGATGGCATTCAAAAACGTTCTTATGATTTTTCCCTGTAATCTCTGCTGGCTATGTTTGAAGTTCACAGGAGGCCAGTGTAAGCAGGTATAGCGTTCGGAAAAAAGTAGAACCTTGGAGACGTGTCCGAACCTTCAGACACATGGTATGTGACGCTGCATAAAACTAGAAGATGCTCAATTTCGTTTCGTGCTCCATTCACAGTTCCGAGTCACACACTTCCATAGGAAATGAATAGGATACGAGGCCTGCTGTTGTGCCCCTCGGTAGTATGAAGGTTCGATCATGGATGTATGTCTCAATAAACACACAAACAAATGTGTCTGTCTAAGACTAAAGCTGAGCAGGACCCCTGTGTATTGTCTCAAGCCCCGTCCATAGAGAGCATCTAGGAAGACCTTGAAGTGCAGGACATTTCAGAAGGATGTGGCAGGTATTCTGGACACACAACATTTTGGCTGTTTTCATGAAGATGCCACATTTCCTGCCAAGTAAAAGATGGATGATGGGCCGGGTGGCTGCTAAGCAATGGCCGCCGCTGCCTGTAGTTGGTCCAGACCTGCACCAGGGTCTCCTTGAAAGGCCGTGTGGTCAGGGTGTAGAGAATGGGATTTAGAGCGCTGTTTATGGGCAGGATGAAAATAACCACCCATGAGCTGATCGTTCCTGTATGGAGAAATAAAAAGAAAGCTATATGGGCTTTAAAGGATTAGAATTAACGATGCCTACACTAACGCTGCCTCAATAGACCCTTTTAGTGCTGACGTCACATTTGCGTCACAGCGTCTAAAGACACAGTGTCTAAAGATTTTATGCGTGCACACCTAATCAGAAATCGGAGAACATTTGATCTGAATTTTTCATGTAACTTCTCAGCGTATAAGTTAGCCAACTGCTAGCTAACAACCAGAGACTAAACATAAACTGTTTTTGTCATCTTCCTCCTACATTTGCGATAAGTGCAATTGTAGAAAAGCAGAGGTAACAGTGAACAGGCCCATGATATGTGTCAGGTGTGTGTTAGATTATTTGTATTTGCTAACTTTTGCCATTGTTAGCAGCCAATCAAAAGGTAGTAATGCAGTGCCAATTCTGTGTTAGGGTCGGCCAAACTGCTTCCTCCCAATAAGTTTTTTAAACGAAATTTGCTTTCCTGGACAGTTAGTTACTGTACATATTCAGATAAAATCTGATTTTTATATTAATTCTTTATAAACAAACAAAACATATTAGCTAGCATTAGTGAAGCTTAATGTTTACTAACTGAAAAAGAGTCTATAATGATACTGGTAGTGGGATCAGGTGTGATCAGGTGTAAATGTACTTGTACTTATGGAAATTTCGAACAAACCAATTAAAAGGACCAAACAAATCTATTCTACAGTCTCCCTGATTGACTCAGAGCAAGTTACTTATATTGATATCTGTATTGACAAGTAGTTAAAATCATGTTTTTTTACTTTAAGAAAAAAGGTATTGATAAATCTCCAATCTCAATGTATTCATTGGCAGTCTATTTACAAGTGAGTTCCATTCCAATTCAATCCAATCTAATCCAATCTAATCGTCTTTGAGGGCCTAGCATCCACCAAGTCACGCACTGGAATTAACTCATAATCTTCTACTCATTAGAACTGATTAACTACAGCTACTTGCATTATAAATTTGACTTATTGAACATGTCATCATATTTATTATTCAGAACATGATTTCTTGAGAAAAATCGCATGAAAGCAAGCACTTGCAGTTTCTTTTAAAATAGTGCACACTTTTTCTTCTCAAGGCCATGAATCATCACTCAAAAACAAATAGATAAATCATGGAGGAAAGCACTTACCTGGGATTTCGACCTCCATAAGCGATAAGATCTTGAGGATGAATATCGGTATCCAGCACAGAGAGTCTGTGATGACGATGGAGAAGAAGCGTTTGGCCACGGTTAGCTCTTTCTTGATATGGTTGCTGTATTTGGTGGTTTGAGTCCCTGTTCTCTGTATGTTGTAGAACATGCTTCCGTAAGACAATACGATAATGAGGAATGCCACGAGGTTCAGGCCTATGGACATTGGAAAAGACTAATTAATTGAATACAGTATATTCTCTCCAGCTTATTGTTGTCAAAGTGTCATTACCATGTTGAGAAATAATTATCAATAGCAATTGTCCAGCCATTACAGGTGAAACTATAAAGTGCTGTCACATTTAAAAGAAATCATACAAAAAGGAGATTTAGTCTAGAGGTTTGACTGAAAGTGGATTTTACTGATATCGATAGCTAGGTTGGATCGTACTTGCCGATAACCGATTCATTAGTTTAGAATATGGATACTGGATAAAAACAAACATATGTAACACATGTAAAATAGTACTGAATTTTATTACAAAAAACTAAATTATGAAAATTTACTAAATGAAGTAAATATGAATATATTCATTAATAAATATAATTCTATAATGAATTATTTCTAAATCATAAATATAATATAGTCATTTCCGTGCACCGTGCACTCTCCGTGCACACTTTGTGCAGCACTGCGTCTCACATGTAACAACAAATAGCATGTGGCAACAGTGATTCACCTCTAGAGGCCGCTCTCGTAATGAAAGCGACCCGGAAAAACTGTCACTTTGTCAGGTTTTTGCCAATAGCCAATTGTTCCAGAAATCAACTATCTGTGCTTATTAATAGGTCGACCTCTACCTTAGTCTGTAATAATATATATATATATACATTGAACCAACCGGCAAGAACTCACAGGGTTGCAAAAGCAGAGAAGAACTACAGCAGGAGCAAGAAAGACCCTGAAAGTCTTACAGACACAATAATAAGCGATTTTAAGGATATCTCAAGTAGACAACACTGATCCACGTGAACGTTTTTCTCCAGTGAATTAAACCGAGATATAGTGCAGAGTAAAACAGATAAAGCGAGTGCAGACATGATGACAATCTCCATTGAGAGTGGGCTCCCCAGGGCTTAATCTGACCTTTATCACGCCAAACAAATTGAGGTCTTATCAATACGAAACGTGTGGACACCTTCTTGACCTGGAGTAATCTGCCACACCATTTTTTTCATGGTGTAAAAAGTTAAATAGGAAATATTTGAAATTATTGATTAGGCAAAGAACAGAATATACCCCTATAAAGCACTGATACTGGAGACTTCTTCCTCAGGAGAAAAGATCACCAGATCATCCATGATATGTTCCTTTGATCTATTTATTTATAGTGCCTGTCATATTAACCTCATACAGTATATGGCAAAAGTATGATGCCTGGTCATAAGTATGGTGTGCGCTTTTTGAGAATTGCATTCCACATTTAGTCCCAATTTGATCTTTTAATTTCCTCCACTTCTATGGGAAGATGTTCTTCCTCATTTTGGAGTGTGCTTGTGGAGATTTGTGTTCATTCAGACACATGCATGTTAGTAAAGTCTGGTATTAATGGAGGTAAGGTAAGGAGGCCTGGGGTGCACTCAGTGTTCCAGACTTACCCAAAAAGATGACGATGGAATAGATCTGAGCTCCTGCAGTCTCCGGTTGCTCGGAATGCAGAGGAAAACAAACCCCGTTAGTTCCGTAAAAGTTCCTGAATTCTCCTTTACACACCAGAGGCAAGAACGCGATGATGAAGCCCAGGATCCAGATGGCCACAAGTATGGTGACGGTGCGCCTGCGCCCGGGGGTCAGGTAGCGGAAAGGGTAGACAATGCAGATATACTTCTCCAAGGTAAGGTAGGTAAGAAGCAGTACAGAGACCTCAGTGGACAACATGGCCAGAGAGCCTACCACCTGACAGGGCAAGCTGTCCATCCAGGCCTGTGCGTGCCGGTTATACTCGCCACGGAACTTCAAGTCGTACGCCCCGATCGCAAACAGGTAGACGCCCATCAAACCATCTGCACCTGCTCGGGAAAGCAGACGGTTTAGTGATTTAGTATTTAATTCCACTGCAGTCTATTTTATATTTACTATTTACACTCTTGCCTGGACTGAATTGAAGTGAAAAAAAGAGAGAAATATATGGAAAGAGATTATTTATTAGCATTATTAGCATTAGCATTTTTCTTTGAATTAAAAGAGAAAAGGATGCAAAATCTGACTAAAAATAAAGAGAGGGCATGCAAGAAAGAACTGTAAGTGGAGAGAGTGAGGGAGAATGCCTGGGAAAAAGATAGATAGAAATGTGGGGTGTGTGAGAGAATGAAAAAGGGAGATAAAGTAAAGGATAGACAGAGAGACTTTTAAAAGTAGCCTTTATTCTGTCAAAAAAAAAAAAAAAAAAACTTAGAAATTCAGTAGTGATCTACCATTTTGTTTTCAAATCTACATAATACTTCATTCATCCCCCATAAACTCTGGCAGCTTCACCACCACAAGCCATTGTTTTCATACTCAACACTGTTGTCTCATAAGTCCATTTGCATTTCAATCCAGTTTGATCTGCCTTTCAAAGCAGGACACTGAGGCACACTGTCAGCCAAGCAGCCACGTTTTCACAGTAAGACATTGTGTTCAAACCCCTTGATAAACGCATTAATGAGTTTTGTAAGTACGTAACAACTCTTCAATCATGCTTGTTTTCCAAGCTGCCAATCACCAACCCCCCCTCTTTATTTGCAAGTTGCCATTTTTTTCAGTCCCTGGGACATGTCCATCCAGGCTTGAATTGAACACGCTTGGGGGGCTTTTCGCTTATTCAGACAAGCCCATGGCTGCATGTCAACCTTCAACCATGTATGCAGAAAAAATCAATTACTGCCTTTGAAGCATGATGTAGACATCAAAGTAAGAACTGTTGGGAATTGCTTTACACTCCAGCAAACTGCCTGATCAAATCTGAACCCTCCTCATCCAGAAGCTCTCTCTCTCTCTGTCTCTCTCTCTCTCTCTCTCTCTCTCTCTCTCTCTTTCTCTTTCTCTGTCTCTCTCCTTCTCTTCCTCACTCTGGCATACAGATTTCTAGGCAGACGCTGAAACTTTGATATCCTAATATTTAGAACATATCAGAACTGTAACCAAACAGCAGTTTTTCATTTCACGGCCAATCACGCTGAGCACCCGTGAAAGAAGAACAGAAACAGTTGAAAGGAGGACAAATAATAGAGAGGGTTTTTTTTTTTTTCAAAATACATCCAATCTAAAATCATATAATTATAAAAATTGGTAAAATGGCTGATGATTCATTTCAGAAACGAAAAGAATAAGGCAAAGTGTCTCAGCAGAAGAAAGATATATTGACATGCAAGCTGAAATGTAGGACATTTAAAGAAACCTTCAGCTTTTAAGGCTTTTTTTCACCAGAAATGAATATACCTGAGTAAGTTTTTTATTCACCTTGCCCTGAATTTTCATTTTGCAATCAGCTGCAGCTCATCTACAAAACTTGCATTGTAAAGTCTTGTCATTTATTTTGGTTGTTTATTACCAAGACCTTTGCTTCATGTACAGTTATAGCGTATTGTTTTATTTGTTATATATTTACATTAATTATTTCTCTGTCCTATACTACCATGGGTGAAACATCAGAGGCTAAATCTATTTGAACTTCTTTTTGTAAATATGCTTTAAAAACGCTGACTAAACAGAATTGAAATACTTACAACAAAGGGAAATGATGCACATAGCATGGAGCTTGTTCTCGGAGCGGATGTACGAGCGCATGCAGATGACGAAGATGTTTCCGAAGCAGGTGGTGGCAGAGACGACCCAGACGAAGACACGCAGCACAATGTTGGCCAGCAGATCCTCAAGCGACGAGATGCCGTCTGTGTTGGGCTTGCAGCTGCGTACGTGAGGCGCGTAGCCACAATATTGGAACTTTTTAAAATAGCTATGTTGAGGGAGAGAGATATGAACACAATTGAGAATGCATTGTGACAGGATTTTTTTGGTCTAACCAGTTACATATTTAATGTCTATTGGGAATCTGTGGATCTGTATGTGCTTTAATATTGGAGAGGTTGCCATATTTGTTTTTTGAAGTAAAACATTTTAGTAGCCAAGTAGTAGTATTATCACTAGAACTTGACTATTGGCCTAGAAATAAAATATATAGCTAGAAAATACCACAGGGAGAGGAAAAAACAGCTGATTCAGCATATTCATGACTTGACTCATTGCCCACACTGCCAAACATCTCCATGCTTACTTGTAAATGATTCATTTCACTATTCTAGAGCATATTGGTGTAGGTTAGAAATGTGCATCTCCATAACTGAGGCTGATGCGATTCACACATCGATGCATAGCCTCCGATACGATCCATTAAAGATACATATGAAACAGCTACTGATGCGATACGATTCACCCCTATTTGAAAGCAGTGTGATCCGATTTCGATTCAAAGCCCTTTGACGAAACCCTTTTGTAGTGCAAAAAAAGCAGATGTTCTTTTCATGTACTGTATCCAGGAAGATGCAGCTCTACCTCTGCCATGTTAATCTGTATTTTCTGTGACTCTCAGTACACGCCTCATTCTCCATAGTGACCCAGTACATCATATTCACGTAGCGAGAACACGCTTGAGAAACAGTTTAGTAAGAAGACGTCATCTATTTAGTATTCTATATAAACAAATCAGTTTTTACTGATGCAAATGTGTTAAAAACCTTTATTTTTTTTTCAGCTTATAATTACCTCTATAAGGTTGTAGACTATGTGAAAGTTCAGGAAGCTCCACCCAGCAGGAATTTTGGTCACGCATACATTATAGTTTAGTGTCCATAAATGACTGAAAGGAGTCAATATTCCCGACTAGAACTCAAAACCTTTCAGTAACTTACGCTGACACAAAGGCTTAATGGATCTGAATGCATAATTTCAGTGATATTATTTAATAATAGCCCTTGCAGTTTAGATCTTTCAAAAGGGTTCAGATTCAAGAATGAAATACATGAAAAAAATATTCTCCTTCCACCTTCATACGTATGCCTCATATTCACAAGCTTGTTTGTAACCCACGTTATTTTTCTATTCAGTGCTCTGCATGCTGTAGCCCTAATTGGTTAATAAGCGCTGCTGTTATTACAGTCATCATTTTAGTTTACACAGGCAAAAGCAGAAAATAATCTTTTTAAGCATAATAGTTGATGACAGTCTACGCCATTAAATTACTCCCATCCGGGGGGAAAAGGTTTCATCGTTAGATCAAGAAGCAGTTTGTGACTGATTAGCAGTGACGTTGTGCTCGAAGGCAGGACTGTCAGGTGCGTGGACAACATTTTTGTCAGCCTTTGAAGAGCCACAATGTAACGCTGTTCATTTGAAAGCACATTAACGATACTGTTCATCAACTTTTGTAATTAAATCTGGAATCTAATGTATTTTCAGGAAAATAAAGGTCAGAGAAAATTTATTTTCAATAATATCTGTTTTGTCAAGATATCAGAAATTCATTACATGGCCTAAATACTTGATGCTGATTGGCTGGAAAGTGTAGGTAGTTCACAGAATGAAATGAACTAAATCAATGAGTCAAAAAAAGATTCGTCCAAGAACCAAGTGACTGAAATGATTTTTCCATCACTAATGCAAGCCCTAGTTTGTGTTCATGGGTGGTATAACAGCAATTCAAAGACATTGAGTAACTCATGTTTATAAAAAAAAACTTTAATCGGTGACATTTGAAGCAGAAAATAAACAACGACTTACATGTGTGTGAGGTTTTTGAGCGGTTCGAACATCCTCCTGTGAATGTTTGCTATCTCGATGCCCTCGATGCTCCTGAAAGGCAAATGGTTTTCTCTTAGCTATTAGCATACTTCATGTATTTGCTTGAAAACTCAACAATCTTTTGTGGCCCTTTTAAAGAAACCTTCGATGCGTGAAATGAACATGGACGAACTCCCATAGTGCAGCCGGTGTGATAAAAGGCTGCTCTGTTGCTAAAACTATGCGCTCTACCTTTTTTTTTTTTTTGCACCAATTTTATCTGAGTGCATGAAAGCTGATAACGAGTGCACCAAGTGAAAGAGATACTTTGAATGCTCCTCTGAGCCCCATAGTGAGATGAAGATAGAAAAAAAATGGTGCTTTAGTTACTTCGGATCGCTTGTTTGTGCTTTGGGCTTCTCAGGCTGCTATTTATGTAGTGACAAACAGCTAGCAATGTTGACTATTGAAAGATGCTACAGTACCTTTTTTTTGCTCTATGTATGAATCTTTCACAGGAGCTATTTTGTGATTTATTGGGCGTTACTAAAACCCAAACACTTTTAGTTCTATCAGGATGCCACCTGATGGTGCAAAATGTATTTTTGTCCACTGTTAAAAACTCATCGAGCCCTCATCAGCAGCTTGTGTGGTGTAGGTGCTTTTTCCTCTGTGCCTGTTTTCACTACATGCTAAAATGTGCCATGCATGAGCAATCATGACAGAAAGGTGACAGTATTTCTGGTTAAAAAGGCTTTTAAAGACAGACAACGACTCAACGGATCAAGTTTAGGTACCATTTCAAGCATCTGACATTCAATAAACTGACAGGTTCATTTACTTTTCCTACTAACCAGTGGCATTATTTCACACCCAGGCCTTCAGTGGTGTCCTACCTGTATCAATCCACATATTAATACCATCATTATAACACCACTGCTACAGGAAGCATCAATATTATAGAGAAATGCAGCGAGAATGAATGTCATTACTAAAACAACACAATTCTTTCACTGTCTTCTTTCACTGTAGCCACAGCTGCACTGCCTTCATACATCCTCTTTATAAGAAGCATTGATATTAACCTTATAAAATTACCTCAGGTTTTCTGTGCATTTTCCCATAGCTTTACAGTTTTCCTAGGGAACTGAAATAAAGACGAATTGTGTGTTGCGTGCAAATACTATGGGAAAGAGAACCGGTGTAAATGGTTGTTAAAAAAAGGTTTATAATTGTTTTGAATTGTTTTGGTTGATCTTTTTCTCACGATGTCCAGCTTTTCTTAAAAAGTCCATCATGTAAAAGTCTGTGTAAGTGCGATAAATTTCCACTCTTCTGTCACCAATTGAAAAAAAACAGCTATTAAATCCACACAAATACATTCGAGGTTTGCAGCACATACGGGTTGCGATTCTCTCTAGCACGTGCTCTGACCATGCAATTAAATGTTGTGGAAATGCCATCGTGTTTAGATGCCTGCAAGACACCTGCCACCTCGGAGTGGCCAAATTGCAGTCTGATTGGTTAAAGCGACAGCGTCAGTCAACATAGAGTTTATACTGAAAAATGCCTCCAGTGCTCACAATGAAGACCTTACAGCAATACTTGATGTGACAGCTGAAATCTGATTGGATAGAAACTCCAATGTACCTTGCTGGCCCTAGTGGCTTGCTACTGCTACTAATAAAACAAATATGTTGAAAAAAATGTATAGATCATGATATAAAATGTTAGTTTAGATCATGGCCTTAAGGGAAAATGCCCATGAGATCATATTTGAGAAAAAAATCTCTTCAGAAAACTGTAATACGATCAGGAATGCACGTCTATATATCACTTTCCAGACATTTAAACTCCTTCACTTCCTGCTAACATCTTATAAATGTACTGACAGCAATTAATAGAACACAATCTGATCAATGCTTCGGAAAATTCCCCGTAAAATAGTGGCAGTTGTTTATCTGGGTCACCTATTGATTCGAAAATCATGGCTGAAAGCTCTAATCAAGGAAAAAGGAAATCAATATGAAGAGTGCAGGCTATTTTCAGTCATTATTGTACAAATACTCCAAGTGTGAGCAAGGGATTTTCTAGATTTTGCTTCCCATGTGCTGTATTCTGTTATTGGTCTGTTATCCTGCTGTGTTCACCAGTTCTAGGTTTCTCCTTAATAATTTTGATGATTATTTTAAAGTTATTTCACTAATATTCGAAAATCAGGAGCAACCAACTTTTGATATAGTGAGAAACGAAATAACGAAAATAATAACGAAAAAATATTATAATGCATGGCCTCTTAGGACTTCTGTAGCTTTGTGAAAATTGTTCAAAATGGTATATTACAAAAAAATAGATTTGCAGGTAATTAATAGTTTATCAAGTGTGACTTTCTGTATTTTGTATATCCCTGATCTAATTTTGTTTTTCATGCTTTATATAAATGCTTCGGGTCTCTTTATTTTCCCATTATCTGCGAATGGATTATGCTCGAAACTCTGTCATTCTCTCGAATAACACTATATGGACAAAACCAATGCAATCAAGCTGTATGTCGAACTTTCCAAAATTGTTACCACAATTAAGGCACACAGTTGCATAGGATGTCTTTGGATGTGGTAGCATTGGGTTTTTCATTCATTCGAACCAGGAGCCCCAAACCTGTTTCACCAAAACCCCTATGCACTAAGTGAGCTCCATTAAGATATGCCTAACATGGGTTAGAGTGAAGACCATGATTGGCCTGCTGCGTGCTCAAAAAGCAAATACCAATCAGGTGTCCACAAACTTTGGTCTATATAGTGTATATAGTATGTGTTAAGAATTGCGGAATTGAGACAGTTTAGCAGCTTTAGCTATTCTTATTGATGTATTTGCATGGAATCCAGTGATACACATTTGCTTCTAAAATTCCTATGCATGCTGCTTGAGGTCGATTCAGAGAATGTAAATTCTACACCTAATCAATTGCCACATAGCAATAAAGTCGACTTACAATGATTTTAACTTGTGCAGTTTGTCAAAATGGTCCGCTTGCAGCTCCTGAATTGGGTTGTACGAAATATTCCTGTGAAGAGAAAGAAAAAAGAAACTGCTTTAAAATGGCCAACATTCATCTCACTGCTGATGGTGGCTCGAGTTGATGGGAATTGTGCAATATTGTGACTGAGAGCGGTTCAGGCCGGCTGAAGGTTCAAGTGCTTTATAGTGATAAGAATGACAAAGAAGGAAAGTGAGAGACTCCAAGTAAAGGACTTACAGCTGCAGCAATTCTCCCAGATTGACAAACAGATCCGGTGAGATTTTCCCAATTCTGTTACTGGATAGGTCTCTGCAGGAGAAATGCAGGTAGAAATGACTTGACTTTGGATGCTTTGAGAAGCAATCTAATCAGATGAAGGGATATTGTCGGCACCCTTTATACAATGAACGAAATACCTAATTATTACATTTGGTTCGTGTTGGAATGGTATTATAATATTTTCTTCCTTAAAAAAGGAGCAACTTTATTTACACTTTTTAATATAGCTATTAGGGTGTAACAGTACATGCATTCAAAGCGAAATGTTTCGGTACATGGCTTTCGGTTTGGTACACACGTCTGAATGCGAACGTTTATACGTGCGGAACATAGTTAAAATCTGAGTTCCCTTAGGAACGTATTAGGTGGCGGACTGCAAGGTTGTTAAGTCTTCACCTTGCTTTTTGAGTGCATTTTTATCATCACTATTATTATTATTACATTTGAATTATTAAATTTTTGGTATAAAAAAAAGAAACCCCAGTTAGCGGGTACAGTAGCTGTGGCTGCTCACTTCGTACCGGAAAAAAAAATGTTGTGCATGAAAATGCTACAGAATCCATAGCATTAGCCACTAACCAGGAAGTGGCTAACGGCTAACGCTTGCACTATGGATTCTTTTATGTTTTTTTAAATAGTGAACAGTTAAGTAGATAATATCTTTGGAAAATTAAATATTAAAATGTTACACACACACACACACACACACACACACACACACCTGTATTTCCCAAATTGGTTTAACATATGTACCGTTGATGTTCGCAAATGCTAATAATAATAAAAAAACGACAAGGATTTTAATGGTTTTTCATTTCCCCCCCCCTGACAGTACCGAAATTGAACCGAACCGTGACATGAAAAAAATGAGTTACGGATCGAACCGAGCATTCTCTGTACTGTTACATCCCTAATATCTATATATTTTGGCCTGCAAAACAGTAAGTTTTCAAAATTACATTTACGGTTTCTTCTCACAGCTCATATTTCTGTTTTTCTTGGTATATAAAAGTAGATAAAAGCAAATGCACATATTATCTCACTGCATCTTGGGGAAGATGATCAAGAAGGAAATACCATTTCAGAGTTACATACCTAGTTTTATGATTAATGCTTTAAAGCTGTTTTATACTGCAGGTCCAGGGACTGGTATATTGAATTTTGCCAAATATCAAACAATTTCTATGCAAAACCTGGCTGCCTCTGCCAGGAGGTTAAAATGTGCTAAATAATATTAGAGTAATTATCCTAAATAAATACAGAAATAGTTGT
Organism: Silurus asotus; assembly: GCA_024362625.1. Classification (NCBI taxonomy): domain Eukaryota; kingdom Metazoa; phylum Chordata; class Actinopteri; order Siluriformes; family Siluridae; genus Silurus; species Silurus asotus. The sequence continues at coordinate 7,526,599 of MU551577.1, forward strand.
AGGATCACTGGTTTCAAAAATTATGTCCAGATTTATAGCAGAAATCAATTCACACCTATGAATGTAAGCAAATCCTCCACCTTATTTGAGATGAAATGACATTAAAGGCTCAGTGTTGTTTTTCTCCCCAGGGGAGGCTTCATTAAATCTCAAATGTAGGGTGCCAAAAATTTTGAAAACAGAGTGAGTGTGTGTGTGTGTGTGTTTGTTTGTTTGTTTTTTTGGGGGGGGGGCAGTGCTGCTTTAATCCTCATTTGTTTTTGCTCATATGGGGAATTTTAATTTCTCGCTCATTTTTGTGATGTTTTGGAATCGGCTGTTTGAAGTTCAACGCTTTTTTTTTTTTTTGGAAGAAGAACAAATCTCATTTCACACTGTGGCTTGTAAAAAAGAACTGGGCCAAATTGTGCTGACTGTAGGACTGATGAGAAAATGGGGCCGAGAGATTTCTTAATTTGGTTCTTAAAAAAAAAAAAAGAAAACAGGTCAGGCTTTAAACTCTGGAGAATATTTTGTGTTGATTATTTCTGCAAAACTGCATTGTGGGAGATCAGAACGACTCGGAACGTACAGCTCGCCAAGCTTGCGCAGCAGAGAGAACGCTTGTTCATGGATATGACTGATCCTGTTTCTTTGAAGGACTCTGTGAAAAAAAAAGAGAGAGAGACACACACAGAAAATGAGAGAGGACAAAGGAGACAGAGGAAAAACAGGCAAAGAAAGTAGAAAAAGAGAGAAAAAAAGAAAAGAAGCAGAAGATTGAAGTTGAATTGAATTCATGAATATACTATGTGACAGCGAAACAGACAAACCTATATGTTATATACAACTAACAGTATATACACTACACGGACAAGAGAATTGTGACACCCAACCTTTCCAGATAAATGTGCTTCTTCCCCAAACTGTTGCATAAAATTGGAGGAACACAATTGTATACGATTTCTTTGAATGCTGTATCATTAAATTTTTCCTTCACTTGAACTAGGAGACCCCAAACCTGTTCCAGCATGACAATGCACCTGGGCACAAAGCCAGCTCCATGAAAACTCTTGAGTGTCCTTCTATGAAGATCTGATCATTTTGCATCGTTTGGCTGCAATTTTAATAAAACGTTCTTGCACTTGCATCAATCTCAGCTATTGTCAATACTCGATATATACATGACAAACATTTCTATGTACAGTAAACAGTAAAATCATTAAAAAGGTTAAATAACACTTGAAATACACCCCAACAGCATGTCAGTTACTGGACACAATCAGCATGAACTTCATTAACATTGACCAATAATACCAGAGTAGAAAACTGTCTGTGCCGGCGATGGGAAACGTACTTACAGCACAGTGAGCATGCTACAGGAACAGAATGTTCTATTGTCAACAATCTCAATTTGATTCCCTTCCATATCTCTGCAAACACACACACACACACACACACACACACACACACACACACACACACACACACGTGTATTATTAGTGAATTATTTTCATAGATTTGTCATGACATCATTAATGGTGAAATCTGAAGATACTAAAAGAAAAATTCATGTTTATTGCTATTCAATCTTTCTTATATTCGGGTGCAAAAGTTTACACCCCTCACTATTTAGTAAAAAAAAACATAGAAATAAGAATTGATAGATTTTTAAAATCAGGTGATTGAACATTTGCTCGATCTTCAGAAGAAAATCTATCAAATCCTATTTTTGGATTTATTTACAAAATGAACAGAGATCAGTTGAAGCAGAAATGTCCCAAGCCTCAGTAATAATATTATAATTAAATCATTAATAATAGCTGTTGTTTGCATTAATTATTCAGAGAAATGCATTACAAAAGGAGTTTAAATGAAAAAAATTTTTATAGCATACGCAATCTATATCACTTTGCTCACTTGAAGCAAAATGAAGACCTTTTCTGTTTTTTATAGGTTTTTTTCTAATTGGAAAAAAGGGTTTAGAGATGACTAATGATGACTAAGCCCAAACATGTGAAAGATAACAACTAAGGAGAGGGTGATACAGAAAAAGATGAATAAGTCCCAATTAAGTCACTTAGTAAGTAGTGTATATCCATTGTAGAACAATGTACTAATGATAATAAAAATATCAGAGACTGGACAAACTCAGCTGCATTGACCCCTTATCTGCACTGGTAATTACAGTAGTAATTACAATAGAGGCATGTGCTGAAACAGAGCACTGAAGCAATATGGTAAATATTCACACTCTCGGCATTTAACATAAACTGCCAGTTATTTTAAGACTTCAAACTTACAGCCAATTCAGTCGCGGCATCTCCAGGCATACGTCCTCCACGTTTGTCAGAGCGTTGTTCAAAAGAACCCTGCAACAATCCGTTACATGGCACACGATCACAATTTAAGCCATTTTAACACATCACTGACTGACACATGCCTGTCCCTGGAAAAGCAACAATTAGAGGACAAAAAACATAATGCAGCACGAGAGAGATTCAAGGTGAGTGAGTAAGTGAGTGAGTAAGTACCCGAGTAAAGAAGTAAGAGATTGCATAAATGAAGGTGTGTTGGTACGAAACAAAGTTATTGAGTGAGTAAATAAGTAATTAAGTAGATGAGTAAGTAAGTAGGTGAGTAACTGAGTAAGTAAGTATTTACGTAATCGCATTGGTAGATGAGTAAGTAACACGCTGAGAAACTAAATAGGTAAGTAAGTGACTGAGAAAGTACATAAATAATTATTGACATAAGTAGATCATAAGTAAGTAGGTGAGAAACTGAGTATGTATGTAAATTAATAAGTATTTACATAAGTAGATAAATAAGTAGAATGCTGAGTAACTAAGTAATGTAAGAGGATGAGTAAGTAAATAATAACGTAAGTGTATGAGTAAGTAAGTAGGTGAGTATTTAAGTAAGTAAGTAAATAAATTAATATGTAATTAATAATGTAAATAAGTAAGTAAATAAATGCGTATGTAATTATTTATGTAAATAGATAAGTAAGTAGGTGAGTAAATTAATGCATATGTAATTAATTATGTAAATAGATAAGTTATTAAGTAAATAAATGCGTATGTAATTAATTATGCAAATAGATAAGTAAGTAAGTAAATTAATGAATATGTAATTAATTATGTAAGTAGGCGAATGGTGAGTACAAATAATGTAAATAGATGAGTAAGTAATTAAGTAAATAAGAAATTTCATAAGCAGATAAGTAAGTAGGTAAGTAACTGAGTGAGTAGGTAAGTAAGTAAGCAAATAGGTAAGTAAGTAAATAAATAAATAGATAAATGGTTAAGTGAGTTATTAAGTAAGTAGGTGAGTAAGTGAGTAACTAAGTGAATCAATAAGTAAATAATGTAAGTAAATGAATAAATAAGTCACTAATTAATATAAGTAATTAAGTAAATTAATGAGTAAGTAGGTGAATAACTGAATGAGAAATTAAATGAGTGAGTGAATAAATAAGGGAGTAAATAACTGAGTAATTGAATAACTAAGTGAGTGATTAAGTGAGTAAATAGCTGAGTAAGTAAGCAAGTAGGTAAGTAAGTAAATAAGCAAGTAAGGAAATAATTATTCATGTAAGAAGATATAACCTCTATATAACCTCTTCCTCTGTAAAGCTGCATTGGGACAATGTCCATTGTTAAAATCACTATACAAATAAAACTGAATTGAATTGAGTAGATGATTAAGTAAGTAGGTGAGTAATTGAGTAAGAAAAAGGGTAATCTAGTAAGTAAGTGGGTGAGAAGATAAGTATTAGCATTTAAACATATAATTACAATTACACATATCTGTTTCTGAAAATCCTTTAGGAAATCTTAAAAAAAAAAAAATAAGAGGACAATTAAAACTCACAGCAGCACGAGGGAGCTCAAGCCTGAAAAGGTCAGTGAGGAAATGTGGTGGATTTTATTGTTTTCCAGAATCCTGAGAATGAATAAAAAAAATTTTAAGAAGCTCATTAATAAACATTAAAATATCGAAGAATAGCATTTGTTTTAAAGCACAGGTTCATTGTACACCAATCATCAATGCATGAAGGCTATTAAAAAGATTTAATCAGAGGACATAGTCATGGGACAGCTTTCAGAGCCGGCGTTTGTTCGTTCGTTTGTGTAGTGTGACGTGTACGAGCTGAGCCGGCGTGATTATGAAATGAACGAGGCGATTAATTGCTGTATGATAACGCTAATAAAAAAGAGACAAGTTCTGATTAGTGGCAACTTTTTAGCATTTTCCTTAGGTGTCTGAGTCGAACACAAATACAGAAATTGAAGTGCTTACAGCCACTCCAGTTTATGCAGGTCCTGAAATACTCCTGGCATCAGGCTGGAGATTCGATTATGGCTCAAATACCTGAGAAAACAAAAAGGCAACGTTTATAATAATCAGTCTGCATTAGAAAAAGTTTTATTTCACCATTGCTGATTCCTGTGTTGAGAACTAGTAAAACGGTTTGTGCATTCAAGTCGAGTATCTAACAGTGAGTAAGTTTATCAACATATGCGTTAGTATACAAAAGGTACGAGTTGTATGTTTTGTTCAGTAACATTTTTGTAACACGTGAACAGAGCACAGTCACAGGGGGCACCCGTGAGTTTATTTCGCAGCCTACTCTCCAAACTCATCGTTTTGACGCCAGTACAGAGATCCAGCGCGAATTCGCAAATGGTGCATGACAATTTTCAAAAAAAGAAAACTTCCAGGACACATTCCAGAAGTAGCAGAAACGCTCGGGAGTACAAGGGGACGATTTTGAAGGTGAACATCTGTAAATGTAGATAAAGTACTTTCCTGTAAACAGAGCTAGTCTCAAAACCAGAGCTAGTCTTTTTTTATACCATCTCGTATGGATGCTAACCAATCATGGGCATCTGTGAGCACTTGTATGATGAAGAGGGCAGAAAGCTCATACAGTGTGGTAGTGAGATACATCATCTTGTAATGCAACAGGAGCAGCAGTTATTTAACAAAGTGACTTATTGAAAAACAACATATTTACTTTCCTCTTGCCTGGCCAGGAGTTGTCATATGATAAGCCAATGCTGACTTGTGAATTGGAACATTTGGAAAAATCCCCCCAAAATATTATTCGGCAAAAAACGAGAATTTCTCCTCTCAGCTCTTCTCAAATATCAGCATGTACTAGTGATTTTGAAAGGCAACGAGATTTGAAGTGTTTCTTATATCTGATTCTTAAAAGCAGAAATGGCCAATAATGTCAAAACAAAATTCCCTTGATATGAAATTGTACCTCGGCTTAAACAAGATTGTACAAGAGAAAAAAAAAACACTACTGAATGTACCATTAAAAAAGAGGCTCGATCATTAAAGATCTTTTAAAGCACTTTAAACACTTTCTGGGTTGGCAATGATGTATTAAAGCAGACAGAGTGAACCTGTGTGGAGTATAGTAGATAATAAGTGTGTAATGGTTGAAAGCGGAGCACTCACAGCCGTGTTAGGTTGGAAAGGCCTCGGAATGCGTAGGGTTCGACCACTTTGATGCGATTGTGCTGTAGGTAGCTGAAAGAATCATTCAGAGGTGTTAAAGTCTTAAGAGAAATCACAGAGGCAACATCAGCATGGTGAAAGGGAAAATCTCGTAAAATCTATATTATATGGAGAAAAGTGATGAGACACCTGACTTTTCCAGGCATACCTGGTTCTTTCCCAATTTGGTACCACAATGTTGGAGGCACACAATTGTATTAGATTCCTCTAGATGTGGTAGCATTGCATTTTCCCTTCATTTAAACAAAGAAACCTAATTCTGTTCCAGCATGACAATGTCCCTGTGCACAAAGCCAGCTTAATGGGTTGTCGTGCTGTAGTGTACTGCTGTATACTCAACCTGACCTCAACCTGACTGAACATCTTTGGAAAGTGTTCTATCTATCTATCTATCTATCTATCTATCTATCTATCTATCTATCTATCTATCTATCTATCTATCTATCTATCTATCTGTCTGTCTGTCTGTCTGTCTGTCTGTCTGTCTGTCTGTCAAAATGGGGACTAAATGTCAAATGGGATGTGAAATCTTATAGTCAGGTGTCCACTGACTTTTGTTCATAGACTGTATAAGGAGTAAAAAACTTGGAGGATGCTGATGATAAAAACTGTGAAATTGTAATTTGTGAGATGTCGTGTACGACTTTGTTCTCGTATCTTTGAGGCAGAGCGTTTCTATCGGGATTAGTAAGCGTGTTCCTGCCCCATGGGGAGAAACTATTCCAGCTTCAAGTGTCTCATTAAAGAGAAAACACATTTATCTCTATCTAACTAATCCTTCTTTCATAGGTTACCAGTACTTTTATCTCTATTGAATACCAATCGAATTCTTACTATCTTCTTCTTACTATCTTCCCAATGACTTTCTTTTGTGCACTTGATATGAAATGAGACCAGGATGCAGTGAAATGATGGTGCATGATGGAGGTTCTTACAGCTTCTGAAGATTTCTGTACTTAATAAACATGTCAGCATTCAGCTTCCTCAACCGGTTCCTTTGCAAAGACCTGGGGCGAGAGACATAAAGAGAGACAGAGAGTGAGTAAAAGACAGAGAAAGAATGATTAAAAAAAAGTGGAAAAGAGATAAAGGTGTAAAGCACAGCATTCCTGTAGTCAGCTTTCTGTCTCAAATCCTTCTCAAATAACCATAAAATCAGCCTGATTCTTATTTTAATTTTAGCATGAGGAAAAAAAAACCAGTATATTTCAGGAAAACTGGTTGAACCTGGTCGAAAGCTTCATATCTCATACTTCACAAGAATAAAAACCTCTCACTCGAGCGGTATGTTAAAACAAAAACCCTCTGGTAAAGACCAAACCGTCTTTACCTTTACAAAAAACAACGAAAGTAAGATGTGAGATGCCTTTTTTTCTCCTCAGCAGTTGACAGAGGTCAGTTCTCTCGGTGTTGGAGTGCCATTTATTTTTTTTTGGTTTCAAAGCCCAAGTTTAATTCTTTTCTCTACTTATTTTATCGCTGAAGCAGAAACATACACTAAAACAGAGCGTGTCTACTCGTAAACCCGGCGCCCAATGCCACATACATGTAAACTGTAAAGTTTATACATTATGGCACTCGAAATTACTCTGTTTTGCTAAATTATGAACTGCAAATTGTTTAAATTAATAACTACTCCCACCCTATAATGATTCTTTAAGACTCCTGGGTAGGCTAGGCCATGTCTCGACTTACGACATTTTTAAGGTACGATTGTGTCATTGAATCTCCAGGGAATTCCTGTATTTGAAAGTCATACGTGCTGCTTTTGTATAATCAATCATATAATCAAAACATTGTATAATCATAAAAATGCTAATAAATTTAGAATAGGGTTCGTAATCATAACTTAATACAGCTAGTAATCAAGTGTCAACACAGAAATATTAACCTGCCCTTGTAAAGAACTATTAGGAACTCTAATTATATCCCGGGGGAAATGTGTACGGTGCTGAAAAGAATAAAGGATTGAGGTAATTCAGTCCGTAGTGCAGCTGGTAAGGTTGCTGCCTTGCTGCCTCTTGGCTCCTGGTTTAGCAGTGTGTGCTGTGTGGCGTATCTGACAGGCGTGACATTAATTCCAGCTGAATGTGTACCGATCACTGACAGACTCTGTGTTCGCTCTTAAAGCAAGCAACTGCTCGTAAACACCTTTTAAGCACTTGGCGATGCCTTGATCTCTCCTGCAGTGATCTAACATCCTCTCTGACTTCTGAGCAGTGAAAGCCTGTACTCACTCACACACACACACACACACACACACACACACACACACACACACACACAATATTCAAGCCACCCCAATGAGCATGATGAAGAGGAACTCACATCATGGTGACATTTGTTGATACCGTAGGGACGTCTTTAAAGTGAGCACCGTTGCAGTCGAGCTCCAAATCCCTACACTGACACTCGGCTGGTACGAGTCCAAGTACTGAGAAAGAGGACAGAAAGAAGAAATACAGAAAGACAAGAGAGATGTTAGGGACACTAGCGTAGCTCTATGTTTACTTGGAGTTTTTAATGAAAGAATATCCACACCAGTAGAAAGTTTTTAATGAAAGAATCCCACTGTCCCGAGATTCTAGTAATGAGGATAAGAGCAAATTTATTCAAGACGCTTACAGGAAAGTTGCACATTCATGGATTTGTGGGGACACTGCTACTTTATACTTGCGCTTTTATTTATTTTTTATTTTTTCAAGTTTTCTCACACGATTCATTTATTAGCGCATACCAAGGCATATGTTTTCTTTTATATACTTCCATGGTTACGTTAATTTATACTTTTAAAAAGCCCATAATTTTATTTTTCTACCTATTTTTTTTTTTTTTTGCACATGATTAATTTCCGATTTAATATACATATACAACTCCATGTAATTCCTTTATTCTTTTTTGTTTATTTTTTATTTTATCCAAAAGTGGTTTATACATTTTTATTTACATAAATTTTTTTCATACTAAGTCATTACACATATAACCCAAATTTCATAAATCCATAATTTGTTCCCAATAATATATAAAACACATATCAAATGTTTAAACTGAGAACATACCATTTTAAGGAAAAAGATTTTTATTTGAAAATAAAGATACAATATTTATACTCAGTCATCTTACTGGCCTCTTGTCAATTAACCTCATTAGTGGCTAAATGTTTCTCCATCTGTTTTTATATTACATTTTAATAAAACTTAGTTTTTCCAGACTTTTGTTGCCTCGTCCCAAATCTTTTGAGACGTGTTGCAACTATTAAATGTAAAATGTATAAACAGTTCTCAGTATAAACATTTAAAATGTTTTCTATGACCTATTGTAAGTAAAATATATGTATAATAATGTTTAATGTGTAATAAATATAAGGTCTATGAGATTTGCAAAATCAGTCTATTCTGTTTTTATTAAAATTTTTCTCAGTGTCCCAACACTAACCCGTACCTGCGGTTATAGTACATTTGTTTTCAAGCCATGCTACTTCAGCTTTTCATCATGTATAAAATAACATTAAAAATATAATATTTTCCAAATCTTATAATGGCTATTGTATTTAAATTATAAGCTGCTACTCTACATGAAAACGCTGCCCTCAGCTTTACAGAACAGATTTCTTAAAATTGTATTGGCCCAAAAATTTGTCTGGAAGATCAAGATTGAAAATGGCAAGAAAACAGCAGGCTGTCTGAGTGTGAACGCTGTAATGATTAGAAATAAAAAACACGCTAATTAAAATTACCATCGCTTGCAGGAGATCTGTAGAGAAAAAAGTCAACAATAAGATAAAAAGGGGTGAAGGAAGGCTAAAGGAAAAGAGTAAAAGGGATTTTATGCTGTAATATTCTTTTTGATACAGCATCCCTGGAGCACACAGTGTTAAGGGCCTTGCTCAAGGGCCCAAGTGCGCCAACCTTCACATCAGTAGTCCAGAGTCTTAACCACTAAGCAACCACCTAATCTAATGACTAAAAGGTCATGATTTTAAATCCCACCACTACCAAATTGCCCATGCTGGGCCCTTGAGCAAGGCCCTGAACCTTCAACTGCTTAGTTGTGTGAAGTAGAGAAATTTAGATTTATAGGTTTTCTGCTAATTGTCATAAACGTAAATGAAAAAAAATTATTTATTAAAACTCTTTATTTTATGATGACATGACCACGTGCTGACAGCATACACAAATCAGACCTCATTTTGGTTTATTCTGCATAAATGTGACTTAAACACAAATGTTGCCCAACATAATATTTCCTAATATATGTTGTTTTTTTGGGTAAAATTTGATGGATGAAAAGACAGAGAGATGGACTGTTTGAAGGATGAATGGATGGATGGATGGATGGATGGATGGATGGATGGATGGATGAATGAATGGATGGATAGATGGAAATACAGACATGCATATTGAGAGATGTTTGGATGAATTGATAAAAAGATGTTGACTTGCTGTAATTCTAACCTGTAACCTGGTGGATAGATTTAAATATGGATGGAAACAGATAGACAGATGGGCATAGTAATGGATAGATAGATAGACAGATGGACAGATGGACAGAGAGAGAGAGAGAGAGAGAGAGAGAGAGAGAGAAAGAGAGAGAGAAAATATTGATGGATGGATGGCATGACAATAAAACAGACAAACAATAAAACAGACAGACAGACAGACAGACAGACAGACAGACAGACAGACAGACAGACAG